>JAOWMA010000271.1:30465-71990 GCA_025962755.1 Colletotrichum tropicicola
CCCCCCCCCCCCCCCCCCCCCCCCCCCCCCCCCCCCCCCCGCCCCCCCCCCGCCCCGCCCCCCCCCCCCCCGCCCCCCCCCCCCCCCCCCCCCCGTGCCTCGTGGGAATTCCAGACGAAAGAAAGAGAGTCCGTTCCTACCTTACTTCCTAGGGTCAAGCTCTGCCTGAGTCTGCCCCGGAGCCTGAGAGCCAGAGCCAGAGCCAGAGCAGATCCAGCGCCCCAGAGCCTGTCTGCAGCAAAAAGATTGATCCCATTTGATTCATATAATGCTCGCCTCCTCCCCTCGCTCCCTCCGACCCCACATACCCGCTTCTCCTTCCACTTGCCCGTAGCTCCGGCTCTTGTTGACTATTCGAGGTTGAGGCAACATCACCTCTCCTGCACACACTCACACATAAACACAGACGCACATATACATATACACACTGCCGTCCAAGACAGCATCAGGAACATCACGAGACACGCCAGAGCCACTCATCCGCCCCGGCATTCCTTGCGGATCAATAGCACAGCACCTCGACTCTCGGGACCAAGCTTGGAAACATTCGATGCTCGTCTCAACGCGCCCTCGTTCCGCCTTGTTATTGTGCCGTTTGCGTTATTGTTCTTCGTCAAGACGACCTTCTCTCGCCGCTTCCTCTCGGACTCGCCAGGCGCAAACCTCGACTTTGACGTCTATAGCCCGTATACGCGAGCCTCTGACGTATTCGAATCGAGTCCAGTCTTGTTGAACATCTCGGCCCAGCCGGACCACGCGACCCGTACACCATCCAGGGCTCCAATTCTTTCCTCGGCCGACCCGGACTGCCAGCAACTTGCCAGGAAACCCACCACTGCTTCGCGAATAGCTATCGCTCGCCAACGTGACTTGACCTCTCGTCCGGCACTCACTCTCTAGCAAACAAGCCAATTGGCATACTTGTGAGCAGTCTCTAAATAGGGGAGGCTGCTTCCAATTCTCCATCCAAAACTCGACGATGGCGACCGAAACTTCCACGACGGCCGCTGCTACGGCCGCCCCCGAGGCGATGCCCACCATCGAACCTGCTTCCGAGCCATCAGCTTTGACGACCGCGGCCGCAGAGGAGCCAGCTGCCGCCCCCGAGGCGAAGAACGACGATTCCAGCGCCGAGACGTCTTCGGAACAGGAGCAGAGCAAGAAGCGCTCTTCTTCGACCGCCGACTTGAAGGATGGCGCGCCTCCGGCCAAGATTACGAAGCGCAGGGCGGCTCGCGCCTGTGTGAGCTGCAGAGCGCGCAAAGTCCGCTGCGACGTCGTCGAGGGCGCGCCTTGCGGCAACTGCAGATGGGACAACGTCGAGTGCGTTGTCCAGGAAAGCCGTCGGCGAAAGTGAGTTGCCAATCTCCCTTCCGGGGAAGCAGAGATTGGAGCTAGGCCGATGCCAATGACCCCTGCTAACGTGGCGCGCGTTGTAGGAAGAATCTCTTGACGGCCAGCACGGCGGGGCATGTCGTGGGAGCCGAGGCACAACTGCGCTCCAAGGGCGCCAACCCAATCAACATCCACAGCAGCGCGGAATTGCGCCGGCCCAGCAATGCCTCGGTGGCCTCGGTCAACGGCTCAGTTGCAGCGAATCCCGTCGCCGCGGCCGCCGGTGTGGGCATGGGTGCGCCAGTCGGCATTGGCGCCGGAGCTGCAGCTGGACTTGGAGGAGCTGGAGCTGGCGCTGGCATTGGCATTGGCATTGGGTCAGGCGTGCTTGGGGGCTTGTCGGCAGCCGGCGGCTCTACTGAGGGCCTCGAGGGCCACGTTCCTCACATGATCTGTAAGTTTGCCTGTCTCTGTGTCACGGCCACGGCCACGGCCACTCTGGTCTTCTTTGCTCTGCGCTGGAACATTCTTGGCGCGTTTTCCCTTTCACTCTGCACCCCTGTCACCACCTGTGGCAGTTTCTTTCTCCTGGTCTGGTCTGGTCGCTCGGGCCTTGACAAATTTTCCACCCTTCACGCTGCGGTTCCTGGTTTTGGGCGGCGCTGCCAGATCCGGGGCTCGGACTGGGGGAGGGGACGGAACGGGGAAAAGTGTGGAGGGGCCGTCTTGGGCTTTTCCTACCCCGTGACCTGGGCCGGGACCTCCACGTCAGGACCTTCTCCGCCTTTCCCTCGCCAGTCATGTCATCCTGTTTCGCTCCGCCTACCCCCCCTCCCCCATCCCATCTCATACCTCTCCGTGCCCGTCCCCGGCTCCGTCCCTCCACGTCCTACCTAGCCTCTTGCATGCAATCCACAATCACATGTCAACTGCCCTTTGCCATCCTTCCTGCCTCGACCCCTTGTCATCATCATCATCATCACCATAGCCACGGCCACGGCCAGTTCGACCAAAGCGGTCAGGCAACGGCAAGAGGGACAACGCGGCTGACCACGGGACCTTGTGAGATTTAGATCAACGTTCGGGCTACCGTCATGACAGCGCAGCGCTGCTCACCAAGCTGCAGTCCGCAGCGGCCGCGGCGTCAGCAGACACCAACTCCCGTCGCCTGCTGTCCAACCTGCTTGCCCAGGCCTCGCTCTTTGGCGGCATGGGCGCCGGCGGCGACGGCCGAACGAGTCAATTCCTGGCCTCCCTCGAGGAGCCTGACCTCCACGCCCAGCTCCCGGCCTTCGTGAAACCCCTTCCCGCCAAGATCGCCCAGGAGGATGTCACCTACCTCCACGCCAAGGGTGCCCTGTCTCTGCCTGCGCTCCCGCTGCAGAACGCCCTCTTGCAGGCCTACGTCGAGTATGTTCATCCGTACATGCCGTTGCTGGAGCTGTACGACTTCCTGGCCACCATCAACGCACACGATGGACTCAATGGTCAGATCAGTCTGTTCTTGTACCAGGCTGTCATGTTTGCCGCCACCGCCTTTGTCGACATGAAGGCCCTCCGCGAGGCCGGCTACCCAACCAGGAAAGCCGCCAGGAAGGCCTTCTTCCAGAAGACGAGGGTAAGTCGTCCGTCCCTGGCCTCCCGTCCCTGTGACGCGGCGCTAGTGGGACAGGGGTCCCACGCATAGCCCATCTTCACATGCTAAACGTTGTCGTGTTGCAGCTTCTCTACGACTTCGACTACGAGTCGGACCGCCTCGTCCTCGTCCAGGCTCTACTGTTGATGACGTACTGGTACGAGACTCCCGACGACCAAAAGGACACATGGCACTGGATGGGCGTCGCCATCTCGCTGGCCCACACCATTGGCCTCCACCGCGATCCGGCTGCGACGAGCATGCCGCCGCGCAAGCAGAAGTTGTGGAAGCGCATCTGGTGGTCATGTTTCATGCGCGATCGCCTCATCGCCTTGGGCATGCGCCGGCCCACTCGCATCAAGGACGAAGATTTCGACGTGCCGATGCTTCAGGAGTCCGACTTTGAGCTCGAGGTCCTGCCTGAGGACAACAATGTCATCCCCGCCGAGTGCATCCTCCTCCGCGACGTCCCAATGCAGCGCGAGCTGGCTGCCCTGTGCATCTCCAAGGCTCAGCTCTGCATCTGCATAAGCCACATGCTCAAGGCCCAGTACTCCGTCCTCATCCGGGACAAGATGCGGCCAGAGAACACCGTCAACAGCACCATGATGCTGTTCCCAAACAAGAAGTTGGATAATGTGGAAAGTGTGACCTCGGTTGACCTGGAGCTCATGGCTTGGGCCGACACCCTTCCGGCCATCTGCCAGTACAGGCCCTTGACGCCCCTGGACGTCAAGAATGGCCGATCCACCGTTGCGGTCCAGCGCACGCTTCTGCACATGGTCTATTACACCACCATTTCGGCTCTGCATCGACCGCAGTTCCTGCCTTCGTCCCCGATCCACGCGCCCACGACTTCTCGTCAAGTGCAGGAGATGTCTCGTCTTCGCGTGCGGGATGCGGCGATGCATGTCACCCGCATGGCGGCCGAGCTTCACCAGCTGCGGCTCGAAAGGTACCTTCCCACCACTGGTGTGACTGTCATCTTGCCGGCAATGATCATCCATCTTCTGGAAATGAAGAACCCCGTGTCGCAGTCCAGGGATCGCGCCACTCGCGGCTTCCGCCAGTGCATGCGTGTCATGGAGAAGCTGCGCGAGATTTACGCCGCCGCCGACTACGCCACCGGCTTCCTCGACGCGGCTCTGCGCAAGGCTGCTATTGACATGAACCTTCAGCAGCCTGCTGCACCCATGACGCAGCAGAACCTCAAGCTCGCCGACCCAACTCTTGGCGCGCAGACTCCGCCGCCTGACAACCTGCCTTATATGACCTCCGGGGAGACTCTGTTCGCTGCGAAGCCCAACCCGCAGCGCGACTTCCTCCCGCAAACCATCAACGCCGCTGCCCTGGAGCTATCGGCCACGAGTCCGCCGCAGACCGAGAAGGACCATGAGTCTGCCCTCGGTGGGCTGACCCCGAGTGCCAGCGGCGGCTCGGAGGAGCCTGGCCCGCTTGACCTCGAATTCCTCCAGAACCAAGAGGAGATTGACTGGAATGCCGTGACCGGCACGGAATTTGACGTCGATCAGTGGCTTCAGTTCCCACCCGAGGGCGTCAACAACTCGGACGAGGGCTTCATGGCCAACGTCTTTGGCGAGGAGAGCATGAACGACGCCATGAACTGGGCGGCCGCCGGGGTCACGGACACAACGAACGACGGCGACGGTGTTGCTGAGATTGCCACCCTCGCCTAAGACGTCTCGCATTTGCACATTTTGTTCAACACATTTCGCATTAGACTCCTCTGGGAGCACATTTCACGTACGACAGGTTTCATATTTGGATGCATTTAGCAATACATGGAGTCGGGGATAGAGCAAAAAAAGGGACGCTCGATTTTCCGGGATGGTGTTCATGTCATGAAACAAATGGCGTTGAGGGCCGGGACCGGCGGGCAGGCTGGGCTCATTGGAGTAGGGGGGGCTTTTGGTATACCCTCATGCGGCGCCTGGTATATTGAGTGTGTTTGGTCCGTTAATGACTTTGAATTGTCGCATAATGATGTTTGAATTCAAATGAGAAGATGATTAAGATGATTAAGATGACTCGTTCGATGATGTGTCAATGCTGTGCTTCTTGTGTTCGTCATTTCATCCCCGGCGCCGCAGCGGTGTTCACATTGCCAGCATTTTGTGCCGCACAAGTGCCGTGGGAAGAGAGTACTGTGAGTAGCACGCCTCGATAACCAAGTCCGGTTCATAGTACGTGGTCCTGACCATCCACGCATGTGTGTATGCATCGCCGTCCCGCAAGCTAGTGAAATCATGAGAACCTCCACATCTACGGTTTCTTGGCCCATATTGCCCGACTATTCGTTGGTTAGCGACTGTCTTTTCTTGCAGTTCGTGGCCGAGATATGTGAGGGGAGACTCACATGGGCCAGTACCCGTGGTTCCCCCGATCGGCGAGATCCTTCCTCACCTCGGCGGCGAAGACGTGAACCTCCTGCTGCCTCCACCCATGAACACGCGTCATGGGCGCCATGATCATACCCGCCGTGTTGCAGGCCATGTTCTCGCGGGTCCAGGAGCCGAGCTCCTTGAGGTGCGGATCGCGTGGCCAGGTGTTGAGGGGCCAGACGAAGCGGCGGTCCGAGACGTCGACGAACCCGGCTTCCGGTAGGAGGGACGTCAGGGTGTCGAGGGGGATGAAGGGGCAGCCGAACACTCCAAGGGCGGACGAAACGTAGGCGAGGGACCTGTAGAAGGCGCCGCGCTCGGCGGTGCCGTCGGCGCTCAGGATGTTGGATTCGGTTTCTTGGAGCTCGACGTAGCCCCCGGGTTTGAGGTTGCTGGTGATGCGTGAGACGACGCGGGCACACAAATCGGGGTTGCTGGACCTACTCGTAGCACTTTTTGAGGAGTTCGGGCCAGTTGCGGACACTGCCTGACATTCCGCGTATGTGGATGTAATCAAAGGGTTTAGAGTAAATCCATTCATTGTCCAGGTCGTCGACTTCGAAATGAACGTTGGGAGGCACGCTGACGGCATGTCAGTGTCTCGTCTCGGAAAACGACAAAGGGTTATGAGTGACGAACAACTCCGGTTGAGTCGCCGAAAGATCAAAACCGAGAATGTCGGCGTTGGGGTGCTCGTCGCCGAAGTCAATGCACCAGATGCCGGTGCCCGTTCCCACGTCAAGCACACGACCTCCCGCCCATTCGGGGTCATTGGGGGGCGCAAAGCCCAGCTTGTTTTCGAACGTCAGGAGGAACAAGTGATGCTGAAGGTCCAGTCTGTTTGTTTCCTGCTCATCGTTTGGGGCGAAATACTCTACGTTGATTATTAGTCGATGTTCGATGAGAGAAGCGGCGAGGCGCATGATGATGGTCAAAAGCCATGAGAAGCCACTTACTGCCCTCTTTATAACGATGATACGTCCTGCCGTTCTCTTCTCTGTAGTCTATGATGGAACTTCGAAGGCTAGTCGTTGCAGAATAGTCGTCCTCGCTGTAAGCCCAAACAGCCTCGTCTGCGGACCGGCGCCGCATGAAATCGACAATCAACTCACACGTCCGAGGGTTGAGTCCGTATCGGCCTGTTGCAACGTCAGTTCGGCTCCGCGAATGCCGAGTCAGTTTCCAGCGACGTCGGGGCCGGGCACTCACAGCAACGTCCGGCTCGGGCGACTCTTCCGCTTCAATGTTGGTGTCTGCCATTCTGCGATGAGAGACTGGTAGCTTGCTTCAGAAGACATAAATCGCAGCACATAAAGCGCAGTGAAGCAGTTCGTCGCATGATGACGAAAGCTTGGCCCCTCATTCTGATGGAACGGGAATGCTTCTTCGGAAACTGTGTCAGTCGACCCAACTGGTCCAGGAATCCCGGCCACGGCGGGGCCAATGATCGTCCTTCACCCCATATCTGCAAGAATGACAGCTAGGAGGCTCCGCCAAAGCCATGGTGTTGTTCCATTTGAGAACCTCTTCGAGACCATGAGGCATTCGTCGGCAGCATTTAGACAGTCTGGGGCGAGACAACCGCCCCGCGCGAGGTTCGACACGAAGGAAGATGGACCCCTGCAACCGCCCTCCTTCTTCCAACTTCAAGAGACAACATGCTTACCTAATGCCCAACACCAGTTCCTCCCCCCCGCCCGTTTCTGTTATCTCATATGCCCTCGTCTTGGCCGTCCAGTAGTAGACCGGGGTCTTCTGCAGGCTGCCGGGGAGACATTAACTTCCTTTTTCCAACAGCCACTCGCCACCAACATGTCCGGCCTTCTCCAACAACCGCCCCCAACACATCTTGGTCCAACGGCCATAGTCCGCCAGCGAACGACCAGAACGACCTGAATCCCCCAGCCCACGCCCACTGGATCTCATGCCATCGCCATGACAGGTAAGGGCACTCGAGATCGGACGGGGTGTATGGACTGCCGTCGGCGGAAGCGACGATGCGATCGAGGCAAGCCCCAGTGTGAAAGTTGTCGGAAACACAACATCACCTGCGTCTACGAGGAACTCGGCCAGAAGTCCATGTCCAAGATTGTGCTTTCTGTTGCTGAAGAGCACTTCATCATTCCCCTGGAGTCGGCCGCCAACAATTCCTTCGTCAACACCCGGAGTGATGAAGTTGCCCTCGTCTGCCAACATTACGCCAATGACGCCGGCTGGTCAATGACTCCTTCGACAGTTGGGTTGGACAATCAAGCACCCCCACAGACGCAATTGCTTGTTGCGGCAAATCCTCGGTGGATGCCTGTGTCGAATCCCGGCGCGGGCACTTTGGAATTTGGAATGGTCCAGTACTGTATGTGGTAATTTCGTTGCGTCCGTCTTCACCAAGGCATGCTCGCTCTGACACTTGGCCTAGACAATGAGGTCATAAGCTGCAGTAAAGTTTGCGTCAACGATGAGATAAACGTCTTCAGAACGTTTGTCCTACCTGTGATTCTAAGCCATCACGGCCCCCTCTTCTCGACAGTCCTTGCGCTGAGCGCTGCCGAATGGGCTCGTCGAGGCCTCCACGACGGAATCGACTACAGGGCAGCAGCTATCAAATACAAGGGAGAGGCCTTTGTCCAGCTTCTTTCAAAGGTGAAGGAGGCGCCGAGTGCCGAGGAGTGTCTCCTGACCTGCGTGCTCCTGGCGTCTTTGGACATTGCCGAGGGATCCCAACCTTCCTGGCTGACACATCTTCGAGGAGTGCTGGCGATCATGAACAAGCATGGCAACTCGGTCAGCCCCGACTGCGCGTCCCAGGTTCTGCAGTACTTTCGATTTCGATATGTGTTAATGAAGACGACGCAGCATAAGGATTCTGCGCAGAATGGCGCACAATCCAGGGGCGAAATGCTGAGCGAGTGCGACGGGGCCATCCAAGCCCTCAACAGGTTCTCGTCGAGACCGGAGACGATGCAGATAGTCGATCCCCAAATCGGCTGCTCTGTGGAACTGCTCGAGCTGATTGACATGATAACAGCGGCTTCGCCGGCTGCTGCTGGAGATGACGCTCAGCATCCGTCTGTTGGATCTGCAGGGCAAGACGGTCCATCTTTGGATGATCGTATTCGACAGCTGAAGTTTCACGCCAAGGGACCTGAACATGGGTATCTTCTGAAGAGTGCTGAGTGCTTCAGGCTCGCCGCTTTCATATACCTCCAGCTTGTGGTTTTCGACGCTCCCATCCGGTTCCCGTCAATGTCGACAATATCACAGCCATTGCTGGACTGCCTCTCCGAGATCATTGTCGAAGACCAACCAAGGCGATCTTTTCCCATGTGGCCCTTATTCATAGCGGGATGCGTTAGCTGTATTGACTCTCATCGCAAGGCGGTCCTGGACTTGTTCGACTTACTGGACAGTAAATGGCCCATAAGCAATATTTCTACAGTCGTGAAAGCGATCCAGACCATTTGGCAAACGCGAGACTTGGACGATGGCAAGCAACCAACTGTGCACAACGATTGGCAGTACATCATCGGCAAGTTTGGTTGGAAACTCTCTCTTTCTTGATCCTTGTGGCACGACACCATCAGCATCACGTCACAGTCGAGCCTCGTTTTCAGCTATTAAGTCCTTCATTTCTCTGGCAGTTCCGACTCGCCAGCTCACCGAGTTTCCCCAATTGTTATTCTCCTCTGTAGGAGTCCGCCATTGCCATCGCGGCAGGTCTTGCCTCCCAGTTTCAAGGAGGTCTTGGACCCATTTGCCAAGCACGGGCATCATCTTGAATCCGTGACCAGAATCACCAGAAAGCACAACGACCGAATTGGACGTGCCCGGGACAAAGTCGATACAGTACTCCGAATCCTTGGTGTCGGAGAACCAGCAGAATTTACGGTCAACGAACGGCCTGTCTGCCATCCACGGCAGGGTCTCCCGGAGAAGCGTGCGCAACTTGTGTTCTTCTTCGGGCGGGATGAAGTCCTGCGACGCAGGAGACGGGAACTCGGTCGGAATCGATGTGCCGTCGACGGTGTTGGTGAATCCCGCGCCCAGCGGGCACAGTTTGAACAGACGCGTGGCGGGGTCCGGCTCGAAGAAGAATCCCAAGTCGCGCACGTTGATGACGGGTATCCCGCGGAGCAAGTCCGCTTCTTGCTCGGTCAGCTGTACGTGTGCGACAGACCAGCAACGCGCAACTGTGAAGCTCGCGAGATCTGGTAGCAGCGATGCGCCATATGCACCGAGTGCGCAAACGGTCTTGGATGCGGCGTGTTCCAGACCGTCAGTGGTACGAACGCCTGTGCATTTCCCCGAAGCATCGTAGATCAGTTCAGTCACTCTGCGGCCAAGGAGAAATCGGACCCCTCTTGCGGAGCAATGTTGGTATACTGCTTTCAGAGTGTTTCCCGAGTGGCCATAACCCGCCAGTCTGTTGTGGTACCCCGTGAAGCCGTTGAGTGGGCCAGAAATTTGCCAGACGAACTTTTTGAAATCTTCTTTGGTACGCAGGAGGCTAATTTCATTTGTAAACTCGGCTTTGGACTGCACCGACGCCAGGGATCTTTGCAGCGTGTCGACTGCTTTTTGTGGTGCTTTTCCGGAGGTGGCGACGATGTAGCCGGTTTGGTGGTAGTAGGGGCCAAAAAGGGGCGTTTTCCATCCTTCCATGGCTTCCTGTGGCGTGTCAGCAACAGAATTGTTAGGCGCTGGACGGGGTGTGCTCACAAGAACTAGTTTGGTGTAAAAGTCGTCTTCGTATTCGGCGCGAATAATCTTGTTCAAGTCAGAAGCGGCAGAGAACCGCGACGGGACATTCTCGTCCATGTCGATGACGGTGACGTTGGTGTACCCGGACTCGACGAGGTGCAGGGCGGTCGACAGCCCAAAGGCGCCGGCGCCGACGATGATGATGGCAGACGACTTGTCCATGGCGCCGGTGCTGAAGTGGGAGATGGAAAGCCTTGCAGCTCACAAATCCACATCTGCCTCGTCGGCCGCTTTATCAATGTCATCCCATTAAGCGGCTGTCGCACAACGAACGGCCGAACCAAGCCCGTCCTCGTCGAACGAGTCTATCCGCGAAAACAAAACACCCCGGCTCGCTCGCTCGCCGGGTATTCCTAAAACGGCAAATCCTTTACTCGGCGGGTGAGCCGGTCTCTGGTACCGCAACGATCTGTCGGGGAGTGTTTCCGGAGATGCGGGTTAGCGCAGGCGATCGTGCCACACGAGGGTATCCGCAACCACCGGCTGACATAGGTTGGTGTTTGGTTGAGGTGTAGCTTATCTGCTGGCTTCATGACCGCAGAACCTGTTTGACTCCTCCCCTTTGAAGACGGTGATCGTTCGTGCAGCCCGAGGGGCGGCAGGCCCAGTAGGTAGTAGCATGACACCATGGTGACAGGGCTGCAGGGGCTTCTTGCGTGGTGTCGGAGTCCGAGGCCCAGATCCGCGGGGCGGTGTTCGCGGGTATCACGCATGAGTGGAGCCAGACTATTCAACGAGGGGGGTGATTTGGGACTTGTCCCGCTGGCCCGCGGGTGGTGGTGTGTCGAGTCGACTGCTTCGGAAGGGCGGCCTGCCTCCTCCGCGGAGCCGGCTCCCGCTCCCCCGACGTGCTCGGGGGCATAATAATTGTGGGTGACGCCAGAACAAGACCAAGGATCTGGGTAGGGAGGTTTTTCCTTTTTTTTCTTCTTCTGTATGGCCTGGCCAAAAGGAACCGACTTCCCCGACGGCTGGCTGGTCTGCAGCGCATGTCGCGGGAGAGGCTCGCGGAGTCGGGCTCCGGCTCCGGTGTGGGTACCCGGCCTTGTTCGGCGAAATGCAACGGCGCCTACGCTAACCTCGTCGTGAGCTCCCCGTATCACAAGGACGTTGCAAAGGCGGAGATAAGGCTCATTTCAGACATTCTGGTACGCGGTGTCACTTGGAAACATCTTTATTTGGGCTGACTGCCCACCCCGGACAGCTGCATCCTCATGTCTTGGTGCGTCACTGGAACTGGCCCCGATGATAAAGAACCACACTTCACTAGCATCGGACCCGACCAGCTCGGATAATCTTCCCTGATGATGCTATCCAACAGACGGCATTATGAAACCTGTTTAGTGTGCAACCAAACACTATTCCGGCATTAGGTCATCTTCCCGGTATTAGGTCCCTCCCTCCAATCAAGTCCCTCGGAGTCTTCGCCTACGAGTACTTGTCTCCCTTCCGCAGCGGCAACGTCCCGCCCTGGTCGTTCAAGACAAGCTGCAGCCTTCCATCCTCTCCCACCCGGATCTTCGCGACCTTGTTCCACACCCTGCTCGAGCGGACGCCCGCACCGACGTGGGCCAGATCTCCATCGAGTGGAGGTTCACTCCGCAGCGCCAGCAGGATGAGGTCTTGCAGATCCGACCACGCCGTCACGCTCTTGAGGTCGAGAGGTTTACCCGCCATCGTACACTGCACCCAACCCAGTACTTGGGACGAGACAACGACCAGGCCGTAGACGGCCACGATGCCAAGGTAGATGTACATCATGATGAGCGCAAACTGCAGCGTCTTGGAGAACTGGCCCGAGCCGTAGCCGTGACGCTCGGCTTTGAAATCAATCTGGACGTATTGGCGGAACCCCTCAATGCGCTGCTCCACCGTAAACTTGGACGGCTTCTCTTCAAAGTTTTCGTTCCAAACCTCTTTCGAGGGATGCGTCTTGTTGTCCACGCTGAGGTAGCTATGCGCCCCCGACCACAGACCGTTCTGCAACGCGAGATCGATCCACGTCGTGTTGTCCTTGTCCTCCTTCAAAATGAGAAACGTCTGCTTGTGGGAAGAGGTCCGGGCCAGACTGTCCGTCAGAAAGACGCCGTAGGCCTTGGCCAGGAACGACTCCGTGTCATTCTTGCCGAGTTCCGGGTTCCTGTTGTCGTCGATGGAATCAAAGTACCGGACTGATTTGCCGGCAGGGGTCTGGTGACTGAACAGGAAGCGGTTGAGAATCATGCTCATGGGCGACGTATCAATGGGTTGACTCAGGACTCGGCCGAGATCCGAGCGGAAGACGCGGGCTGTCATGTTGAATCGAGGATTGATGCCGTTTAGCCACCCGTCCTGGATGCGTATTACGCTGTGGCTTTCAGAGGGACCGTCTTGGAAGAGCTGTTCCAGAGCCTTGGGGGAACTGACGTTGGACTCCATCATGTTGCTTATCTGGGGGTCGACGGTGAGAACTGATGGCACCCATCGTGCGAGGAAGTTGCAGGCGTAGATCCAGTTTTTCTGCTCCATGTCTTGAGATGCGTACGGCATGGACCCAGCCACCTGCATAACTGATTTGATGTTCGGCGCCGCGTTGTAGTGCAAGTCGTATACCGACAGCGTCTCGTAGCCCGAGGTGTTCCAGAACTTGGGGTCGACTCGAGGGGGGTTTTTTTGGATTGAGAGACAGTCCGCGTCCCCATGGCAGTTGAGGAAAGTGGTCGGAAAGAGGGCGTCTCTGCCACCATTACGAAGCTCGTCCTTGTCGTAGATGGCGCATTTTCCCTGCACGAAGGGCTGCTTCATCAAAGTCGTTGTCGTGAGCTTGTAGCGAGCTGTCTTGGACAGCAGTCCCATGTCTGATCTCTGGATGTGACTTGTGAAAAGGCCGATGCTGTTCATAGCGAAGGTTGACGGGGTAGTAAACAGCGCAACGGAGTTGTTCTCTGAAAGCTCCAAGCGACGACCGACTTGGTTCAGAAACGTGACGTTATTATCCAGATCGGTGTAGCGGAATCCCCCTAGCCAGTTCCAGATGTCCGTGAAGCCGCCAGCGGTACAGTGGGGTTGGAAGATGGCTTCGGCAGTTTGGCATTCAGGCCTGTTGACAAAGTCAAACACTCCCTCGTCCAGGGATCCCGGCCAGGCCTCGACGGCATTCAAAGAGTAGGCGAGGGGCATTTTGACGCCGTCAAATGCTCCTGGCAGGTCGTACCAGCCAAGGCTAGGCACGAACAGGATGGCAGAAGCAGGACCGACAATTGTCGACATGATCGTACCGAAAACGACAAAGGCGATCAGGAGTACTTCCGAGGATCTCAGGCCACGTCCGAGGCTCCAAAAGGCGCCGCTTGTCAGGTAGGCCAGATCACCGAGTCGATAGCCGCCGGTGAGGAAGCCAAGCCGAAGACCTTTTCCCACCAACCTACGCTTAGACATGGATATGGCGAGGGCGGCGAGCGAGGCCACGATCATCAGCTCGTGCAGTTTCGAGGCAAACTGCAGGAAGTTGCTGACGACGGTGTGTTTGTTACCGAACCGATCGATGAAAGGTATTTCAGGTCCGTTTTCGGGGTACCAGAAGATTTGGGAGTGGCTCATCCAGATGATGAAGCAGGTAACGCCTATCGCCGGGGCGTGAGCGAGCCCTGCGGTCAGGATTCGAGGTGCTGTCTTCCGGATGACTCTCTTCGGGCCATCGTCTTTGTTATCGCCAACTGGCACATGCCACGGCCGTTGAGAACTTTGGCCATAAGACTTGTAGTCGGACACGTCATAGTAGGAGTTTTCAGACAGTAGAGGTCTTTTGGTCGTCGCGATCGAGACGGAGTCTGGCGACATGACTGGCGTCGTCGGCGAGCGGTAGCTCATTTCCATGTTGGCCTCCATGGTATAGTAGGCAGGTTTCGGACAAAGGTCAAAACATCAGAGTCATCACAGCCTCCAGGAGCTCTTGGGAAATTCTTGGGAAGAGCCTTCGGACGGAAATACCTCGCTGTTGTAGGGGCATGGCGGGCTCGGTACCCGGTCCACTGACCGAGTGATCAACGCAGCCTCACTTGTTTGCTGCACCGTTTTGAGGAGAGGGAGGTCAGGCAGATGCGAAAACCTAATCAGGCTGCATATATTGACCAGGGTTTGGGGGCCAGGCTGCTCTCCGTGATGTTGCGATTTCTCATGTCGTAAGCAGCGGCCCGCTAGTGGACACGGGAAAGAAAGCAGGCTGAGGGGACTGCGATGCTGGGGGCCAAAGTTTGTGTGTCTCAACGGCAATGAACTGTGATGGAAATGGCAGACACCTTCCTATTCTGCATATACGAGACCCGTCCCGCAGACTTGGAAGGAATCAACCCCCTGTCAACTAGCGCGAAAGCAGAGTTTAGTGTTACTTGGGCTGAACAAACTAGTCCGCCATCCAATGATAGTAGCTCGAAGGATCGTGATATCAGCACCTCAGCCTTAGTGGCGCTTGGCACAGCACTGGGTGTGGCATCGTGGTTATGTAGGTGCCTAAGCACCTCTGACAAAGACGTTATCGGCTGTGAGTTTGACATATAGACCATTTTCCTGTAGCCGCAGGAACCATCTGGAGTAGGCAAATTGGCGACCAAGCCCTCGTCCTCAAACGTACACTAAATTTGAATGGACCCTAATTTGTGCCTTGCCATGCCCAATTGTACCTTCGTAAACGATAACTCATGATTCGCAGACCGCAAGAAAACTTACCGAGCCATCCATCCGTATTTCCCCTCGCGGCGCATCTGATATCAAGGCCGTTATTATTGGTTAATTCGAAACTACCTTGCCATAGGCCACAAGTCCTAAGGCGGCCTTGGACTTTATCATCTCCGAGTCCTCGGCGTCTAGTGGGGACTCTAACGGAGACTCTGGCGGAAGTTTCGGGCCCGCTAGGACCGGCCCGTCCGGTCGTGGTCCCAATGTGGAAAGTGGGGCATCCATTTCTCTGAGAGAACCGGTACTGGGCGCCTGGGTGAGGTGACTGTAAGGTGCCTACCTACCTTACCTACCTAGGTACATACCTGCCTTGACCTGACTCGTTTATACACTGCACAAAGCACTGATTTACGGCATACACATAAGCATATCGTGGATGCCATTTCAGGCTTGATCTTCAACATTGAGTGCGCAACCAGCAGCGATTTCTTGGTTTCAAGACCCCTGGGCTCCGAAAGTAAAATGGCATTTCTTCTTCGAAGATCCCACACACTGCCATGTGAGACCGGGTTTCACCCAGGCCGGGCCTTCTTTAGCCCGCACTTTGGCATTCCAACCCCTGTGCCACAAAATACAGTTTCCTCGCCAGGCCCACAGGATTCCATTACCTACTTTCCCCCTCACAGCCTGGGAGGCCGATCCACATCGTCTGTCTGCCTGGCCTTTCTAGATACCTCACCAGTTTCTTCAAATATTTCGACACTTCCCGCGACCTCACCATGGACGGCATTGAGGACTTTGCCGAAGCACTCGGAATGGGAATGCCCGGTGGGCTTCCCATGCCGAACCCCATCGAACCTGCCGAGGTACGTGCGGCGGCCGTACCGATGGCAGAAGAAATATTCAAGCAATGGAACATGCTGCAAAGCATCGTGGCGCGGCACGAGGCAACGATTCAGAGGCGCTGGACCAGGAAGTCCAAGCCAAAACGCCGCGAAAACCTCCTGGCCGCCTGGCCTCGCATGTCAGAGTCTCACAGACCTGACATTGCAGCCTTCAGGAAGAAAAGAACCGGAGAGGCCGCTCGTGAGGCCTGTATATGGCCGCATATCAACTTGGAAGATCTCACCAAAACGGAACCTCTCCTTCTGATGCTCAATGCCCGTGGCCGCGCCCCGCCTGATGTGTTTGCGATTGGAGACGTCGAGGAGACAAGATTTGGGCAGGTCAGCAGAACTATTGACATGCCTCGGTTCCTCAACCGTCATTCCATGCTTTTTTCTGGGAGAAATAACCCTCAATCGTACGGCGAGCTTGTGTCCTGGGATGATGAGCCAGACGGCTCAGAATGGAACTACCGCCGCACGGCTGTTCACCCAGGTGAAGGGCTGTGGATTCTGGAGATCCAGTCTCGGCTTTATCGATTCCTTGTGGATGTTGCGAAGAGCATTCTGCACGACATATCGGATGACGACCTACTGTCCACCAGCTCAAACATCCCGCCTGAGCCGCCTTTGGTAACTGGCAACCCAGAGGACTCCTCCTCCGCGTCATTGGCTGTGACTGCGCTGGAGGGCCCGTATCGCTTGCCTGCGCGTCTCGATCTTCCTCGTCTCACAAGCATCATAAAATCAAAGCTTTCAGAGGCCGAAGATCATCTCTGGGCTCTCCGTGAAGACCCCGCATACTTCGACTCGACGCTGAAAGAATGGAAAGAGCATCGACAAGAGATGCTTCCAGACACCAACGGCAAGCCTCACCCCATTCATGACCACAGCCCAGATACCTTCTGGCAGCGGGTGATTGGCAATGTCATCTCCAGCGCTCTCTTCCCTGTGGAAGTTTGGAGTTCTCTGCTGGACAAGCTCAACCACATCACCGACCTCAAGGAGCGCAGGTACCGCGACAGGCACTTCAAGCCCGAGGAAGATCTGCCGCACGACTACGCAATGGCTTTCTGCAAGCTCAAGCACCATCTTCAAATGTTCCAACCCGGTCCGATATCCAACCTGAAGATGGGATGGGTTGCATCACCGCCGATGCGCCCCTATTGGCGCCGGCAGCCGCCACCAAATGCAACAACCTCGCAAATTCAAGTGGTTTCTACGCCAAACAACCACCGGGATCCCTCCGCGGTCGAGATTTTGTGGATCATTCAGTGCATGTTCGATGAACAGCAGCTGTTCCTGGCCGGTCTCCCCACTCTCCTGGACGAGCTGGACCGAGTGATGAGGAAGGACGCCGCTGCTTCGCAGATGGTTTCCGGCTGGGTTGCTTCACAGATATCCGACCTGTCCGTCATATCGGAGTGTGAGCGACAAATCAATCTCTTTCAACCATGGGCTGCCACGTTCGAGGCTACTGCTGCAGAGCACCAAGAAGAGATCGAACAAGACTTCCACGAAACGGTCCGGTGCCTCCGACCAGTGAGTAATCTGGATATCAGCCTGATGACTACCAGAACCGGCATCCCGGATAACAACAAGTTCAAGTACCCAGCGGAGAAAAGGAGGAACAAGGTCAACGTTGAGACAATGCGTAGTGCAGAGAGAAGTCTCGATGCCTTTTGGGCGGACATCCAACGGGATCTGGAAAGGAGAGATGGGATTTCGCCTCGGCTTCGTGGTGTGCTTAAACGCCGTATCCAGCGCACACCTGAGTGGGTCGAGCCGGTCAAAGCAAAGGCGTTGAACGGACATGACTCCGACACCAATCTCGCGGCCCCGTTTGGTGGGTTGACGATGCGGGACACCCCGAAGGACAAGCCGTCGGGCCGAGCGAAAACCAAGGTCAAGACGAAGGGAGCGGCGCAGCCGGTCACGGAAACCCAGCCCGCGGCCCAAGCCTTGGAAGAGCCTAAGCTCGACAAGCAGCCCCTGTTCAAGGTAGACAAACGCGCTCTCAAGGTTTTCAACACCCTGTTCTTCAACCCGTTGACCGCTTCGTCTCCCGGAGAGATTGCGTGGACGGAGTTTCTGCATGCCATGCAGGCTGTGGGATTCCATATGGAAAAGCTGTATGGCTCGGCTTGGAAGTTTACTCCCACGAACCTCGATGTTGAGAGTAGCATCCAGATTCACGAGCCTCATCCGAATTCGAAGCTTCCATTCGTTACGGCTAGGAGAATTGGAAGAAGGCTGAACCGAGAATATGGATGGAATGGAGATATGTTTGCTGCTGTCTAGTAACCTAGTGGCTGTCGAATTCTGTTCATTTCACTTTTTTCGTCTAGTCTCTCGTTATCATTTGTCTGTGGCCTATGGGCTCTCCGTTTTGCTCAAATATGAGCTGGAGGATGCGGCAATGACCGAAGCAATTTGAGGACCGCAGCAGTGAGGCAGTATTGAATCGCTCATCTTGTTTTATGAACTTCAAACAGGTCAATAGTCATTTATAATAAGGAGCTGTCTCGACGATTGTGCCTTAACCGAGCTTGACCATAGGATTTGCTTGGGGAGCTGCGGTCATGGAAATCTTGTGTAACGTCCACAACTCTCCCAGCACCACGGATCTCGATCAGCTCTGCGAGACGTTCTGAGATTGTGAAAGCCGTTTGAGGGAGCGCGGGATGGCCGGAACACCGTGGAAAGGTCACAAGAGAAGAAAAGTGGCTCTAAATCACCTCACCCAATGAATTTACACATCTTGAAATCTGAATGTCGGTCACAGGTTCAGAAAAGCCGTGGACGTGTACATGCTGCCGAGGTGAGTGGACGGTTGTAGACCTTCTGGTGCATCAGGGTAAAAATGGATTCCATCAGGAAATCAGCAAGCAAGCCGGCTTACAGGCAACCTGTCCCCCTTACCCGCGACTGCCAGGTTTATCACGATTCAACCTCCTTCACTCGTCATCTGCATTTTCCCTATAAGCACATCACCCGGCAGTTGCAAAAATATGCACGTCTTCTGATTCCCAAGTCGGGCTCATTGAAGCACGCTCAAAGGCTCGCTCTTCCAAACTAATAAGCAGTCCTTACAATGAGAACTCGGACTTGTGATGAGCCTTGGACGGCATCTTGCGGTTCATAGATGGAAACAACTCGATACAGGGCAAATCTACATGGCAAGCGAAGCATTGCAGCTGTAAAGCAGATTGTCGCACTCACAATCGCTCACTCTTATTCTGTCGCCACATTCAAACAGATAGCCCCCCCGGACTTGACCCACTCAACTTGGCCCACTAGTGCCGTAATTATGCGGCCCGGGAAGCTTCTCCTCGGCTCGTTGGCTCGGGCCGGTGACCCCGCACTCCCGGTGGTGTAGGCCGAGGCAGGCCAACGGGCGTTGGGGAAGCGCGCAGCCCAAAACATACCGGTTACCCCAAAATCCCAACCTCCTCCCGCCAAGACTCAACTGAGGTCTGGTTCTTTCATCCCTCATGCCTGTCACACCCAAAGCTTGGACAAGAAAACCTTGGATTGGGGCCTTTTGATTGTCCATTTTCATCAATTTAGCTAGACATCTGACAAGCTACGTCATGGCGACCGAAGAGCTACCCCGTAAGCTCTGGGAGCACCCCGATCCCAAGGGCACTGAGATGTACCGATTCTTACAGGGCGTGAACTCCCAGTTTGATCTCCAGCTTAAGGTTCTGACCCTCGATTCCTTCTGTACAATCGACTTACATGATCTCAGACATTCGACGACCTCCACAACTGGTCCGTCGCCAACCGCTCCAAGTTCTACGGCCATCTCTTCAACTACGCCAATTTGATCTACGAGGGAGTTCCGACGTCGGTTGTGGACGAGTCTCTGCCTATAGACGCCATTCCCAAATGGTTCCCCGACGTTCGTCTCAACTGGGCCGAGAACGTGCTCTTCTCGCGCGGCTCCTCTGACGCCATCAACCACCATGGCACATCGGGCAAGGAGGACGACAAGCACGCCGTGACTGAGGTCCGGGAAGGCAACACGGGCGACGTGCGCAATCTCACTTGGGGCCAGTTTCGAAGGGATGCAGGACGCTTGGCGGCGGCCATGAAGGCCCGTGGTGTGAAGGAGGGAGACCGTATCGTTCTCGTCGGCGCCAACTCCATCGAGACGCTGCTCGTCTTCACGGCTGCTACGTGGTTGGGCGCCGTTTTCAGCAGTTCATCGACGGACATGGGCGTCAAGGGCATCTTGCAGCGGACCACTCAGGTTGACCCCAAGGTAAGCTCACTGCAGTGGTCATGGCCCTCCTCGATACTCACTTCACTCAGTTCATCTTCTTCGATGACGCCACAGTATACAATGGCAAGACTGTCGATCTCCGAGAAAAGATGGCTGAAGTCGTCTCCGGTATGAAATCCTGCCCGTCCTTCTCCAGTCTAGTGTCTATTCCACGCTTCACGAATCCCTACGACGTCTCGTCCATTCCCGAGACCGAGACGTGGGCCGACTTTCTCAAGTCCGCAACCTCGCCGACACCACCGCCATTCGTGCGGGTTCCATTCTACGCGCCTTTCTTGATATACTACTCCTCCGGAACGACTGGTATTCCCAAGGCAATTGTCCACACCGTTGGGGGTGTAATCCTGAACATTGTTAAAGAGGGCCGTCTGCATGAATCAATGACGTCGGAATCTGTCTGCTTGCAGTACACCACCACTGGCTGGATCATGTACCTCGCCAACGTGGCGGCTTTACTTACCGGGGCGCGGGTGGTCATGTACGACGGCTCGCCGTTCGTTCCAGATCTGACCTCCTTCATCCGTATCCTCGGGGAACAGCGCGTGACGAAGTTGGGCATCAGCCCGAGATGGATGTTCGAGGTCGCCAAGAACAAGATCAGCCCGCGGGAAGTGACCGATCTGAGCTCCTTGCGCATCGTCACAAGCACGGGCATGGTGCTCTCCAACCAGCTGTTTGAGTGGTTCTACGACGCTGGCTTCCCGAAGCACGTCCACCTGGCCAATATTTCGGGCGGCACTGATATTGTGAGTCAAATCTCTTTGATTCTCGCCAATAATACTGACACGAATGCTAGGCCGGCTGCTTCGGCATGGAGAACCCTCTGACGCCTGTGTACGTTGGCGGCACCCAAGGCCCGTCCCTCGGCGTCCCCATCGAAATCTACGACGCCCAACTCCCCAACGGACCCGGCAAGCCCGTACCGCATGGCGAGCCAGGCGAACTCGTCGCCACGGCCGCCTTCCCCAACATCCCCTGCTTCCTCTGGGGCGATTCCACCTCGCCCTCGACCACCGCCACCGCCACGAGCTTCTCCTCCGCGTCGCCGGGCACAAAGTACCACTCCGCGTACTTTGCCCGCTTCGAGCACGTCTGGGCCCACGGCGACTTCGTCTCGGTCCACCCCAAGACGGGCAACATTGCGTTCCTGGGCCGCGCCGACGGCGTGCTGAACCCGAGCGGCATCCGTTTCGGCAGCGCCGAGATCTACGCCGTCATCGAGCGCAACTTCTCGGGCAAGGTGGTGGACAGCCTGTGTGTCGGGCAGAGGAGGCCGGAGGACGACGACGAGAGCGTGATGCTCTTCCTCCTCCTGCGGCAGGGGGAGAAGTTTGACAAGAAGTTGGTGGGCGAGGTCAAGGACGCGATTCGGAGAGAGTTGACCAAGAGGCATGTGCCCAAGTACGTCTTTGAGACGCCCGAAATACCGGTGAGTTACATCCTAGTCCTGGTTTCCGCAATATACTAATCGCAACAGACGACCGTGAACCTGAAAAAGGTCGAGTTGCCGGTGAAGCAAATCGTTTCTGGGCAACACATCAAGCCCAGCGGGACGCTCTTGAACCCGCAAAGTCTAGACTTTTACTACCAGTTTGCCAAGGTCGAGGAGTTACTCGCGGGCAAGGAGAAGCTGTGAGATGTGTATGTAGAACAGAAATGGGTATTTTCTAGAACAAGTAGACGCCGGGTAGACAGCGTTTCAAGACAATCATTCGCTCAGCATCCAGGACGCCCTGATCCTTTATCACAATGCAGCCTCCTGCACGGCGACATACTCGGGAAACTTCCCAGCATGCACCCCGTACCTCCAGGCGAGGTACCCGACCGTGCCCGCCACGCTGCCCAAGCCCGTCGCGCCGGCCACCGCCCTCCACCCGCCGACCCTGGCGCCTCCCGCCCGCTGCCACACCCCGAGCGCGGCGAGCCCAGCCGCGGCGCCGCCGTACGTCCAGTCGTCCGTCTCCAGCTGCCCCGGGTTCTCCATCAGCCGCCACGCGCGGTCGCGCCACTCAATGTCCTCGCGGCCCCTCATCCTCCCCGCGAGCGCGAGGCCCATCAGCCCCAGGCCGACGGCGCTGGCAGTGCCGGTTGTGCGGAGGACTCGGTGGATGCCTGTTGGCCGTAGTGTTGTGGCTGCTCCTGCTGCTGCTGCTGATGATGATGATGTTGTGGGGAGCGCCGGACCGGGCTTGGCGGCGCCGCGGATGCGCCCGTAAAGGCCCCCGACGGAGAGGGCGCCGAGTCCGACCACGGCGCCGGTGGTGTATCCCCGGGCCAGGACGTGGGTTGTGAGGATCGTGTGGGACAGGGGTTGGTCCTCCGCGTAGGCGGCGCGGGGAAAGTAGCGGGACATGGCGACGGAAATGTCAGGGGGACTGGGAGAATTGATCAAGAAATGACGCCACGGAACGGGACTGGGTGTAAGCTCAACCTGTACTGCGCAGTTGGGACCTTGGGGGCTAGAGCTGGCAAGCTGAAATTGTTCCCCTGCTTCAGACCTGGAATAGACCCTTCAGCTGCGGGGCGTCTCCCTTTTATCACTTTCATCACGCCACCCTTGAACCGGGGCAGCTAGTCATCAGGGACGATCCGGACCACTGGGTGCGGTCGGTGTTCCAGACAGTCAATTCCCCCGACCTTGTCAGCACGGCTGGTCAACCATGCCGAGAAGCGCGGAAGATCGACACTAGCGCGCCCGAATGCGAATCGTGGACATGCTTCCAGCGAGTCGGATCGATTGGATTAATCAGTTTAGCGAGACAGAATGCGACTAACACTCGCGTGGGTTGGTGCTGGCAGCCACGCGCTGATTAGCTCCAGCATGCCCAGTGCAATCGTGATTTCGATCCATGTTTGTCATCATTAATCGGTATCTGTGCCGCCACTTTTGGCTCCCGCGAGGTGATATGCTGCCTTGCTAATCCTGCCGTAGACGCCTTGAACTTGTCGACCATCCAGATAACATTATGGTGGCCTGTTTTGTGATGCTCAGTCGTCATCAGTCATCTCCATCATGCTCTCGCCCTTTTCGTCCTCGTACTCCATCAGCATCACCCTTGCTCTGCTGATCTTTGCTTTCCCTTTGGCGTCGCGCCTCTTGACTTCCTGATGGGATATGCGTTCCCTGGCAGCCGCCTTCCCCAAGTCCAGCTCGTTCTCGAATGCTTCCAAGTCGTCTCCATCTGCCACATCAATGACGGAAGTTTCGTCCAAGGCCTTGTTGAGTAGTTCCGTGGCAATGCCATCCTGCGGATTGATGGCGAGAGCCTCATGCAGGGGAACGATCGCCTTCTCAGGACGTCCCTCCTCGAGATAGATGAGGCCTTTGGCACAGAAGATGGCGGCGTCCTTGCCGCCCTGACGCAGCACTTCGTCGAATTCGACGTGGGCATCCTTGTACAGGCGCAGGCGACGGTATGCATGTGCTAGGTTGGTTCTTGGCGATAACCAGGCCTTCGGATCCGCGTCGATCTCGGCAGCGATCTTAAGCGCTGCTCTGAAAAAATGCACCGCTTCTTGCGGCTTATCTTGATGATACTTGACGATACCCATCTCGTTGAGCAACAGCGGGTCTGTCTTACAAAGTCCATAGGCAGTCTTTAAGAATTCTTCTGCGAGCGTCATGTTATTGAGGGCGTGGTTCTGCATGCCCAAAAAGACTTGTGGAAGATGTGTGCCCATGAATAGGCGGGCTGCTGTTGAATAGGCCGAGATTGCCTGGTCGTGCTCCCCTTCGGCAGCGAATGTGTGCGCGAACCCGATCCAGGCCGGCCCAAAGTGCGCATCCATCATGCTAGCCTTGCTAAAGTATCGACGAGCTTCTGCGATTTTGTCGATTGCGAAATAATATATGCCAACAGCCAGCCAGGAGCAAGGCTCCTCTGGGTGAGTGTCTGCCAAGTCGTGGGATATTAAAAACAGGGCGTTCTTCATCTTGAGCTCGTACAAACAGGCCAGATGCAGTGGGTGGACGCTAAAGTTGTATTTGTCGTCCTCCAGGATCGAGCTGGTGATGGTGAGTGCGTCTCGGTATCTGCATTGCGTGTACAGGAGGTCGGCCTTGGCGAGTAGAAGGTCGGGATTGTCCGACAGGCGGTAGTGTGTTGACAGAGTGTCGCATGCCGCGGTGAAGGCTGAAGGTTCCCGGTACTTGGACAGCCGCGTTGTGTACAGCATCTTGGTGAAGTCCGCCGCCTCTTGAGACGAGGACACATCACCCGAGACGGTTATGGAATCGAAGTCGAGGGATTCGAGAAACTGCCACTCCTCGTCAGGAGAGAGCAGTGCGTTGGTCATGAGCTGCTGAAATGCCTCGAAGCACTGGACGTCGATGCGCACGGCGTCTTTGTAGCACTCCTTTGCCCTGTCGAAGGCGTTTTGCTTCGCGTAGCAGATGCCCCGTAGATAGCACATTGCCGCTTCGTATTTCCTGGTCGTAGCCTCCTCTTCTGCAGCCTCATCGCGGCCGTGCCTGTCTCTGGAGCCCCCCTTGACGTGAGCGCCTATGGCCCTGCCTAGGGGGGCCGTGTTCTGCGCCTTCCGTTTGTTGCTCGCATTGGATATGAGATGGGTCGGGTTGCGGTCGCCGAGGACGGCCAAGGCCTCGTCGTAGCTCGATTGCTTGATGAGACAGTGTGCGGCAAGATACCTGCAGGAGACGTTGCGGGCGACGAGGTCTTGCTTGGCGAGAAACGTCTGAGCCCGGGTGTAGTTCCCGGTTGCGAAGTGGACTTGGGCCAGCCAGAAAGCGTCTTTCTCGTCATCTGATGCCAGCAAACGTCAGAAAAATGGTGCATAAACAATGGCGGTGCATGTCAGCATGGCGACATACTCGTCAAGGCCAGCAGCTTGTCGCCGATGAAGATGGCCGAATCGTACTGGGCTTTGTTTAGGGCATCTTGCCTCCATTCCCGAAGGAACTTTTCCATGGTTGCTTCGCAGCGCCAACGCGGGTCGAGCTTGGGTCCCGGAACGACACACGGGACGGCTAGTTCGGGTGCATGAACAAGGGACGACAAAGGAGAGGGGCGGTGGACTCGGCGAGGTTGACGTTGGTGTTCTCGGATGCCGATCAAGGCTGAGGGCAGGTGGAGGGGATGCTTGGTGAGGTAAGCGCGGTCTGGCGCGTCGCGGGCTGGAGGGCGTGATTGGAATCCGGGCTTTCTTTTCCTTGGATGACGCCGTGGTTGCACTGTGCGCTGATGCTGCCCAGGGGTGTGGATCCAGTAAATGGCGGGGTAGGCCAACCAGACGGCGTTTCTCCCAGGCACACCACGTGGTTGCGCGAGGCGCCGGGAATTTCAGCGCTGTGAATGGCTGCCCGGTATTGCATTACAGCACACGGCATAGTGTTACCCTGCCGCCTTCCTTGTCATGGAGACTAAGGTATTAGAGGTGAGGTAGTTGCAAGTTGGAAGAAGGCAGCCGCGATGAATCAGAGACGCAATGGCTCCGTGGGCCAAGGTAGCTGTTGCAATGACACTTGTTGCTATTCTAGGGCTGTCTGCTCACCCCAGCGCAGCGCGTGCTTGGACTCTTTGGTCCTCTCAAAATATCCCAGCAAAGGGGGAAAAAAAAGGAAGAGACCACAAAAAGCCGGGCACCGTCTGGGGCCCATCCTCGAGGAAGCTCGACGCTAGTCCACTGATCAGTCAGCTTCCCAAATATCGTGTCACGCTGGCTGTCTTCAGCATGGCTGCAACCTTATGTCACGACTCTATCTGGCCAATGCAAGGCAGCCCGGCAATTGTTTCAGGCCATGCATATCTCAGGGCGTCTCCATCCGACCGTTGGGTCGTGTCGTGAGAGGGCCCGGCTCCTGACAGCAAGACACCGACTTGGGGCCATCTCAAGTGCTGTTGCAGACAGATCTGACACTTTGGCCGCATTACAACAGCCAAATGGTCTGATGGGCGCCAAAGACCACGAGGAGGATCTGGTCGCCAGTAATGCCATGGACCTATGTAGCATCGGAGTCATGGATTCACAGCCAGTCAGTATTAATGCCAATAGAAAGGCTGCCGCCGTCCAGCTTGTCTTAGGTAAAAGTATTCACATAAATGCAAGTGGTGAAAAAAAACAAAAAAAACACGTCGGGCTGTCTTCCCTGCCCTAGGTAGGTGAGGTACCTACCTAAGGTACCTACCTACCTACCTTGCCTGAGCTGCCCGCCGCGCCCAATGCAGCGGTTGGCGGACGGCATGGGCGTCTCCAGCCCCGGGCCCAGGGACTGAACTCGCTGTGACCTCACTGTGGTGCGCCGTTCCAGCCTGCCCGCCTCCCCCATCGCCTGCCCTCATTGGCTGTGACGTTGGAAGTGGAGC
This sequence comes from Colletotrichum tropicicola, assembly GCA_025962755.1. Classification (NCBI taxonomy): domain Eukaryota; kingdom Fungi; phylum Ascomycota; class Sordariomycetes; order Glomerellales; family Glomerellaceae; genus Colletotrichum; species Colletotrichum tropicicola. The sequence goes on from JAOWMA010000271.1 coordinate 56,745, forward strand.
CACCAGGGGTAAGGCTAACCCGGGCTAAGCGAGGCGCTATCGCTCTATCCGCCATCGATAACAAGGTGACGACTAAGGTCAAGAAGGATGGGGCATCAGAGTCCGTCCTCCGTACTATTTTTTTTTTCTCTTCAAGCTGTTCATTGTTCTCCATCAGTTGATAATTCGCCCTCCTCTTCGCCTCACAAACATCGCTGCAAATCTGCCGACCTCGCATACAACACCACCGTCTGTAATACCCGCAACCTGCATCGCCCGAGATACCACCACCCCTCCCATCGTCCCTCGACCTCTTCACCTGCTCGCCCCAACCGAAGCTTTGCTCGTTTCCTCTGCTCCCGCCTCCAGTGCCCATCCTCCCGCGAAACCGCCCCTGCAGCTGGCCCTCCTCTCTACCGCCCGCCCGCCCGCCGCCGCCGCCATCCCGACCTCATCGCATCCCATTTTCATCCGTCTGTCCCAGCCGCCACAACTGCGACCACAACCGTAAACCGAGGTGCCGCCGCCCTTCAACTTTTTTGAGGGATTGTACCGAGCAGAAGTATCTCCATCCCGGAAAACTCTTCGAAAGCAGTCCTCATGGATAACAACCTATGGACCCGCCGCACAAAGTAAGAGCTAGTGATGTTGCCTCTTTTTCCCCTTCCTTGATCGACCCTTCCTTCCACTGCGCCTTCCGCTGCACCTTCAATCCCAAACCCCCCTAGTCGCCCGCCTCGTCCAGCGAATCCCAGAACTGACCATGCGACCCTGTGCAGCTCAGGCAAGCTTTCCCTCTCGACATCTGGCAATGGCAGTCCCGCGCCGGGCGGTGACGCCAGCCGTAACGGCTCCTTTGCCAAACGATTCGGCGGCGATACGTCCTCACATGGCGGCAAGTCAAATCCCTTCAACAACGTAACAACCCCCGGCGGCGGCATGGCTTCCCCTACGACGGGTGCCTCCAACGCCTTCGGCCTGGGCTCCGGTGCTTTCGCCTCCTTCGGCTCGGCCAAGACGCCCAAATCCCCCGGCAACCCCTTCGACCTGGCTATGGGCAAGGTCGGCGCCAAGGCCGTAGGCGCGGCGTCGCACGACCCGCTGGCGAAGGCGCCGTCCATGGCCTCCATCGCCGAAAACGCCGCCGCGAAGAAGGCTATGGGATCGCAACCCGCCTCGACCCGGACATCGTCTGAGACCCTACGCGCCCACCCCCTCAAGTACGAGTGGGTGACGTGGTGCCGGCCGCCCCAGCCCAAGGGGCAGCCCTACCAGGAGTACGCCAAGTCACTCACCCCCATGATTCACTGCAACAGCGTGGAGGAGTTCTGGGTTGGCTATCCGCATCTCAAGCGACCGTCCGAGTTGTCAGTGGGCTGGGAATATCACTTCTTCAAGAGGGGCGTCCGCCCTATTTGGGAGGACGAGGAGAACAGAAGCGGTGGCAAGTGGGTGCTGCGTCTGAAGAAGGGCATCGTCGACCGGTACTGGGAGGACACCGTGTTCGCGCTGCTTGGTGAGGCATTCCTCGACTGCAGTGACGAGATCTGCGGCGGTGTGGTGAGTGTCCGCAACGGCGAGGACATCATCAGTATCTGGACGCGCTCGACCGGTGGACGTGTGCTCAGAATTCGGTAAGCGCCCCACCTAAGCTCCCCTCGCCCTCACTCACTAACCTGTTCACAGTGAAACGTGGAAGAGCTACCTCAAGTGTCCACCCAACACGATCTTCGAGTTCAAGTCCCACGACGAGAGCATCCAGCACAGGGCCGCCATCGAAGAGTCGCGCCGCGAGAAGCAGCACGACAAGCGGTCCGCCGCCCTGAAGCAGTCCAGCGACGAGCAGAAGCAGCCCACCGCCTCCTGAGCCCCACGACGACACACCTCCCAAAACCCCGGACACATGCCCCTCCACCCTTTTCACATGGGCACCGTGCTGGGGGAAACGCCAGCACGAAGTTCACATCCCTTTCTTGCATTTTTCCAAGCCATCTTTGATGTTTATTTGTACACTATTAGATCCATCCATTCCGGATCTTCATAGCATTCGGATCGAAGGTCCGACAAAAATACACCTTGTTGGGACAGGAATACCGGGTTCGGACCGGCAGTGGAGCGGCAGGGGGAGACAAAGAGAGAGACGGGGAGCGGAAGAGAAAGCGAGGACAGGGCGAGAGAGCATGATGACTGCTGTTCATTTTTCCACATAGCAGGCTAAGGGGAACGAAAGTGACCCCTCAACTCCCTTTTGGATCTCGGAGACGGGATCGAAGCGATTTTGGGGCGCGAAAAAACTTGGGCAGCGGTCAACGTTTAGCGGTCACGTTGTTTTATGGATTGCACACAGGCGGTTATTTGGGATCGGCTAACCCATCTCATCATCTTTGGGAGGTGTACAATACTGCTACTCGAGGCGCGAGCACCGCCATGGCATGGCTGCGCGGTTCGAGAAGGGGGGCCTGGATTACGATAGTCTTCAATGACTACGACATGAGCTTCACTTTACATGACTAAACGGCGTACTGTGATTTGGGAGAACAATGTCCCTGTGCTACGTCATTGTTGGACGCGCAAAATCTATTCAACGACCATTGGCCTATGAAATGACAATCGCCAAGATATAGCTTTTTTGCGTACTCTACTTTCCGCGTTTGGTTCTCGTTTAATCGTACAATACGCTATTCCATCTACACCGCCTTACCCTTACCTTTGGGCGTCCGCCTCCTCTCCCAGACTTGCAGATACGTCTCTCCCAGGTACAGCAGCTCGCTCTGCACCTTCTCCACAAACAAATCCTGGCACGACACCCACTCGTCGCGGCCCTTGTCCCGTAGCTGCACCTTCCACGTCTTGCGCTCCTCGCCGCTGTCCGCGACGTCCTCCTTGGCGCGGACGGCCTCGTGGACGACGTTGGCGACGAGGTCGTACCAGATGGGCTCTCCGGGCGGCCACTCGCCCGGGTTCGGCTCAACGTAGGGACTCACGTCCAGGCCGTTGGGCTCGAAGGTGACGATGGTCGGGTTGCGCTCCGAGACGAACTTGTTCTGGCTGAAGCGCTTGACGTGGAGCACGAGGTAGGGGGGTAGGGGGTGCAGTAGGCGGTAGCGCTTGCGCTGGGCGAGGTGTTCTTGCGCCTGGATGCCGTCGTATTTTGAGAGGATTGTTGTCAGGGGGACCTGGGGGATGATGTTCTTTTCCAGTTCGTCCTGGAAGAGGGGTGCCGCGGGGAGGTCGAGGGTGAGGAACATGAAACGGGTTGATGTTACCGACACGGCGGCGTCCTCGAAACGGAGGCGGTCGCCGGCGTCGGCGCGCGCCGTGATGGCCTGCGACTCGACCTTGAGCTTGCCCTGGAAGATGCGCTGGACGACGGAACTGCCCGGCTTCGTCTTGGAGCCGCCCAGGCCGAGATGCAGGTTGTTGAGGAACCACGACAGGAACTCGACGGGGTCGGATTGCGCCGTCAGGGTGAAGCGCTTGTTCGACAGAAGAGAAATCTCCTGCAGCAGCTCGTGCGGGGAGACATGGGCCTTGAAGGCGCGCGGGTTCCAGATCTTGCGGACAAGAATAGCGAAGCGCTTTGCCAGCTCAGAGCGCGCGGACAGGTCCTCCAGCATGCAAAAGTTGCGCAACGGCACCACATGCGCAAGGGCTTGCACGATGACGTTGAGGTAGTCGTTCTCCTTGAGGTTGTTCATGCCGACGAACCCTGGAGCGTACTCCTTGCCGGCCAGAGTGAAGGAGGCGCGCAGCGGGGTGCGGTCGAGCGCGGCGACTTCCTGCTTGGAGTATCGCGGATCTGAGACGAACTTGATATCGTCGAGGGACTTGGACTTGACCTCGTACCCTTCAGGCAGCACGTAGACCTTTTGCGTCTGCATGTTGATGAAGACGTGGTGGTTCTCGTCGAGGGCGTGGAAGTAGGCATGTGACTTGGGCCCGCGGCCCTGGTAGTAGCGGCCGCATACAAGGCAGGCGTAAACGTTGATGTTTGACAGACTGACGGAGCAGAGCTTCTCAAAGTCGAAGTCAAGGACGTTGCGGTCTATCGTGTCGAGGTAGAGGTCGTCGTAGCCGTCTGTCGGTGCTGATTGACGGATAGGGGCCTGCAGGGGCGTCTCGTCTTCTAGTTCGCTCTCGTTGCCGTCGCCAGCCTCATTTCCATCTTTTATTTGTGACCCTGAATCGTCTTTTGTAGGTGTTTGTGCCTCATCTCCTCCATGGTGTCCGTTCTGATCGATCGATCCGTTCGAGAGTAGCGAATCAACGGTTCTGGACCGCTTCGAGGCGGGTGAGTCGACCCCTGCGAGTTCGTCCAGGGACTCCCCCGCTTGGCGTTTCCTGTATGACATCCTCTTGCGCCGGTTCGAAAGGCGTACTGGGCTTCGAAGTGGCTGTTCCTGTAGGTTGTGCTGGGAGTGCAAATGAGGGCGCGGATGGATCAACAACTGCGGCCGACGCCGTCAGGCTGGAAAAAGTCGCCAGTCTCTCTAGTGATAGGCGCACGCCCCATATTTTGCCGCCACGCCCAGAGCTCAGCCGCCGGGGTAATGACGGAAACACCTCGTCTTCAGGCACTCTCAACTTTAACATAACAATGGCTTCCATTTCAAGCCCAGCTGTTTCGGTTTCATATTATGGGGGTGCATTTGCTTCGAATACCAAGCGCATCGAAATCACTGTCAAAGTGGCGCAGTCAACATGTCGTCCATCGCCCACTTCCTGATCCTGATGGGGGCTGCAGCAGTTGCAGCCTTGCCTGTGGATCGAGCAAATGCGAACCGAACCCCGCAGATCTTTATACCTCACCGGCAACCTTGGGCAACTTTCGCTCGAATGCCACCTCATTCTTGAGAGGCGATCACACTCGCACCGACGCGCGATACAGAACCCAAGATCTCTCTTAACAACGAGGTCATGAGCCCTGTGCCCAGTCGTCGGGAGGACTTCAGCGTGGCGCTGATATGCGCGCTTGCGCTTGAGTTCGACGCCGCTACCTTGGCTTTCGATGAAATCTGGGACGAACAAGAGCATACCTTCGGAAAGGCGCCCAACGACCACAACTCCTACACATTGGGTCGATTAGGAAAACACAATGTTGTGCTGGTCCTGCTTCCTGAGATGGGAAAGGCGAGCGCGGCGAGCGCAACGGCTAGTCTACGGTCCAGCTTTAGTGCTCTGAAGCTGGCCATTTTGTGCGGAATCTGCGGCGGGGTGCCCAGCCCATTCCCCGGCGAGGAGATGCTTCTCGGCGATGTCGTTATCAGCAAGAGTCTCATCCAGTATGATCTTGGCCGGCAATACTCTGGTCAGTTTGAGCGCAAGGACACTATAGAAGACAACCTTGGAAGACCCAGCAAAGAGATTAGATCTCTCATCACCGGCTTCACCACGAGAATTGGGCGCAACAGCCTTCAACGTCGGATTTTCGAAGTCTTAGCCCAAGTCCAGCGCAAAGCTGTGGAGGAGGGGTGCTGGGCCAAGTATAGTCGCCCAGCGCCTGACCGGGACATCCTCTTCCAGCCGGACTATCTCCACAGGCACCGAGATCAGCCAGGATGTGGTTGCAATGATTCTTCTGCGTGCAACGAAGCGCTGCATGCGTCCTGTGAGGAACTCAGATGCGACGCCAGTCGTCAACTTCGCAGGAGACGCCTCGAAGGGCAAGGTGCGGACGGTCAAGGACCCCTCACCAAGCTGCAACAGCCCCGCGTATTCATTGGTCGTATGGGATCAGGGGACACCGTCATGAAATCTGCAGAACACCGTGACCGAGTGGCAAGGGAACACGCCATCATTGCCTTTGAAATGGAGGGAGCTGGGGTATGGGATGAGATTCCCTGCATCATCATCAAGGCGGTTTGCGACTATGCCGATAGTCACAAAAATAAAAGATGGCAGGACTTCGCAGCCGCAACGGCAGCATCCACTGTGGCGGTATTTCTCGAGAAGTACGTTTCAACGGTGGCATCGGGAGTACTACAGACTGAGCAGAGGAACACAGTCGAGCCAGCGGAGGCGTGTCCGAAGTGTAAGTGAATGGTTTGGTCAATGATCGCACACTTGCTAAACCCCCTTAGTCATTGTTCCATACACCGAGAACTCGGATTTTGTTGGCCGTTCCGACATCCTTGAGCGCCTAAAACAACTTTTCGGGCACACGACTGATCACGGCCAGTCAAGCACCAAGCCACGTTCTAGGGTAGCGCTCCATGGCCTGGGCGGTGTTGGGTATGGCTACGCTGCATCTTTTCTCAGGGTCTTTCGTTCGTGCTGATTGGAGACAGGAAAACCCAAATAGCATTGGCCTACTCTCACTGGTACAAGAGGAAATTTCCAGACGCATCTGTCTTCTGGGTCCACGCGAGCAGCATTGAGCGCTTGCGTCAGGCCTTCGTTGACATAGCACAAGAGTGTCGGCTACCCGGACTCAGCGATTCAAAAACCGACATCTTTCGGCTTGTGAAGAATTGGCTTGAAGACAGACAACGGAATCCATGGCTCCTGGTAATCGATAACGCCGATGATGCAGAGTTATTTTTCCCTTCCCAGCCTGTGGGCATCGATCCCGGTGCAAGCCACCAAGCATTGGAAAAAACGACCGCCATCGGGCATTACTTACCTGAATGTCCTCATGGCTCAGTCCTCATCACCACCAGGAATAAGCAGGCGGGAGTGAAGCTCACTCGAGGGAAACCCCCAATCGAGGTCAGCAAGATGAACGACAGCGAAGCAGACGAACTCCTCCGGTCTTTGCTCGAGGGCGTTGAGTTCTCCGCTGAAGAAGCATCGATTCTCTCATCCCGGCTTGAGCATTTGCCATTAGCACTTGCACAAGCAGCATCTTTCATTCTCGAGAACTCTTCATCCGTCAGCGAATACGTCAAGTTACTGGATAAGAGTGACTCAAGTTTGATAGATCGCCTGAGCGAACCATTCGAGGCTGTGGGGCGGGATTCAGAAACCCCACACGCGCTCACAACCACATGGATCATCTCGTTTGACCAAATTGAACGGCAACATTCCTTAACTGGAGATGTACTCTCTCTCATCAGTCTCCTTGATCGCCAAGCCATCCCTAAAGCGTTTGTATGGAAATACTGCGAGACCAGACTCCGGGATGCGGCAGGCTCCGGCAACAATTCCGACGAAACATCCATTGGGGGCGAGGATGTTGATCTGGTAGTCACTAAAGCTCTCGGGATTCTTCAAGCTTTCTCTTTCATTACTAAAGCTGGGGAAGACTCATACAACATGCACCGACTAGTCCAGTTGATCATGCACAAACGGCTCATGGATGGGAAGAAAATGGCTTGCGTGGCTGGAGATGCCCTGGAGGCTGTAAGCAGTCTCTATCCATTTGGAGGGCACGAGAACCGAGTGTTGTGTGCAAAGTACTTGCCTCATGCTTTTGCCGTTCTAGAACGTGCTGAAGGCGATCGAGAATGGTCACGAGCTCACGAGGAAGCAAATCTTCTATTTGAAGTTGGTTGTTATCTTCGTCATCGAGGGCAATACCAAGACGCAGAGCTGTACCAGAAACGATCATTGAAAGTAAGAAAAGCGGTGCTGGGACACAAGCACAACAAAACAATGGAAAGTATGAATGAACTGGCGAGTGTTTATAGACACCAAGGCCGGTTCGAAGAAGCGGCAGAGATGCACCTACAAGTGGTAAAGAATAGTGGAGAGTTGTCAGACGAGGAACATGCTACCATCATCAGAAGCAAGCAAGGCCTAGCGGATGTATACATTGATCTCAGACGCTTAGGGGAGGCAGAACAGTTGATTAATGAGATCATGGAAGCGAAAAAAACAGTCTGGGGAGACCGTGGTACTCTTGTTTGTATGAGCACCCTATCCAGTATATATTCGCGGCAAGGTAGACAAGAGGAGGCTCTTCAACTGACATCACGGGCTCTTGATCTGAGCAAAAGATCGCATGGACCCGAGCATCCTGAAACGCTTGCATGGATGAGTCACCTGTCATCTGACTACTTGGACCTAGGCCGATTGAACGAGGCTGAAGAGCTGTGTTCGCAGGCTTTGGAGGTACAGAAGCGGGTATATGGGACGGAGGAGGTTGATTACCTAGATAACATAAGCAGGCTTGCAGATATTTACGGTACCCAAGGTCGCATCCAGGAAGCGGTAGAGTTGCTGTCAATACTGCTAGACGAGAGGCGGAAGCTATTTGGCAAGAGGCATTATAAAACCTTGAACTGTATGCACAAATTGGCGCAGGGAAGGAAGCTCTTGGGGCAGGCGGAGGCTGCAATTACGTTGATGGCGCAGTGCGTCGAAGGCAGAAAAGCCACACTCGGTTCGGAGCATCCTAGGACGCGAGAATCAGTCGAGTGTTTGGAGAATTGGCTGAAGGATGAGAACCGACTCAGAGAAGACGACTCTGGAGATGAGTTCAGGGAAAGCTTGTGGGATGGCGGAGTTGGTGATACAAGGCTAATCGACGACTTAATGCCGGTTTCAAAGAGCTCCTGCCACGATGGGGAAGAGGGCTCAAGGACACAAATTCAGTCACATCATGCTGAGCAGGACTCGGAAGAAAGTTCCGATGATGATTCAGGATCAGAGGCAGGGGTCATGTTGAGAAGAGACTCGCAGTAAGTCGGACAGGGAACGATGAAATAGCGAGAGCAATAGAGTCGATGTAGTTCCACGCCATTTTCAACGCTCCTCCCTGACTTGAGTCTTGTTCTAACTTAGATCTACCTCCTCTTAGGTTCTCTCAGGTCGGGACATCATTGGGGTGTCATATGACGCAGGCTTCGATGGAAAAGATGACAGGAAAGGATGAATTCGAATACTCGACATACAGCATTCGAATGTCACTGTATCTGACTTCTTGAACGCAGCAACAAAGCTCCAATATTTCGAATTTATTCTACACGACCGCAGCCGATTACGACGCCATGACGGCGTCTCTCTCTACATCTATCGCGTCCTCCATCGCAACATCTTCTATCGCGGGCGCGAGACTGTCCATCTCCCGCAGGGTATATTCCACAAGATAGCTCTCGTCCACGAGCTCGTCCATTCTCCGGTAATGCCTCTCCGTGTACACCTTGAGCGCGTTGAGCACCTCCTTGAGACTCTTCTGTCCGCGGGCGCCCTTGACCGAGAGGTTCGAGAACTTGGCCGCGGGGTAGCTCCGCACGAGGGTCCAGAGGATGCGCTGTGCGACCGCCGCCGTCCGCGCGTTCGTGTTCCAGTCTCGTAATCTGAGAAGCAGCGTGAAGATCTGCTCGTCGGAGAGCGTTGCCAGGACCTGGTCGACCGCCTTCAGGCCGCAGAGACTGCCCTGTTCGGGGGTGCTGGAGGTGACGACGGAGGTGAAGAGGCTCAGGAGGCGGCCGGGGTGGTTGAGCTGGAGGGCGAGAACAATGGCGTCGCGGTAAGAGCCGGCGTGAATGTGGTTCTCGAGCTCCTGCTCCTGCTCGATCAGCTTCTGGGCGGCCTCCGTGGCAGCAGCCTGAGACTCGGAGGTGGTGTCCTTCCAGAACGTGACGATGGAGTCGCCATCTCCAGAGACGATGGTGTTGTCGGCGCTGTTGACAGCCAAGGCCCAGATACGGTCCTCGTGGTTGTCCAGAGTGCACTCGGCCTCACCGGAGTTGGCATCCCAAACCTTGACGAGACCATCGCTGCCAGCACTGGCGAATTGGACCTGCTTCTTGCCCTTGCCCTCTGCCTTGGGCATGTTCAGCCAGACAACCTTCAGAACACTGTTGGAGTGACCCTCGAATGTTCTGATGCATGTGTAGTTTGTCAGACTCCACAGCTTCACCGTCTTGTCGGCACTACCCGTCAGGACAACACCCTTGCCGGCGACCTGGCCTTCGTCTCCCTGGATAGAAGGGCACTGGGCGGGCGCAAATTTGACAGACCACACACCTCTGCGGTGTCCACGCAGGATTCCTTGGACTTCACCTTCGGCCACCGACCAAATCTTGACCATCTTGTCCTGGGACGAAGATGCAAAGAGTTGGCTCGAAGGATGGACATCCATGGCGTTGATGTCCTTGTCGTGCGCTTTTCTGGTGAAGAGAGCACGGGATCCACTCTTCTTAGTTTGCTGGGCTTCCCTCGGGATATCCCACTTCTTGACGGTCTGATCCTGGGAACCAGTGAAAAGGAATGGCGGGGGATGGTTCAGGGGATCTTTGAACTGGGCCGATGATTCCGCGGGCGGCTGCTTGGGCAGGGCAACGGCGCCGACCGATTCTGTGTGTCCGGTAAACGTAGCGTAGCAGGTGTATGAGTTATTCGCGGGGTCGACACGCCAGAGACGAGCACTGTTGTCTTTGGCACCCGTCGCAATCCAGTGACCAGACCAGTCCACGTCCAAGGAAACGATAATGTCGTCGTGCCCCTTCAACAACGCCAAATCCTGACCGAAATAGGTTGAGTGCTCTGCCGTAGCATTGGGCTCGGAGTCCTTTACTGAAACGATTCGAATGTCCTCGGCGTTGGTAGCAAGGGCGAGCAGCGAACGGTCGGGCAGGAGATAGCTCAGATCGATGATTGAGTCGTGAGTTCCCGATATCCGCCTGAATGGCTCCAGCATGGTGCCGTCGACGGCATCTTTCTCAGGTACCCTGTAAAGCGCGAGAGTATGGTCTACCTGTACGCAAAGAATGAATGGGAGTTCAGGGTAGGACACGGCGCTGACGATGCCCTCCGCTTCCGCCTTGGCAGGCTGGTCCTTTGTCAACTCACGACCGCTGTCCGTATCCCAGATACGGAGGCAGCCCTTCGCACCCGCAGAGTAGGTCAGGCGACCACCGTCGACAAAACCAACAGCCTCGACAAGCTCGAGACAAGGAACAACCTTGCGAATCTTCCACGACTTAGCGTCCCACCAGATGATCGTCTTGTCCCTGCTTGCTGAGACAATCGCGTTCTGTTCGGGGGAGTAGTCTAGGCCCTGGACATTGGAGACGTGGGAGTCGAGATTCGCCACGGCGGCACGCTTATGAAGATCCCAGACTCGCACTTTGCCGTCCTGGCTGCCAGAAACGAGGCGCCAGTTCGTCGTCGTGGAGTTGTCGTCCTCAGCTTCAGCCTCCTTGGACTTTTTTCCCTTCTTTCCAGCCTTCTCGACCTCAGCCTCATTCGACCGCGCCGCTACCTCGAAGAAGTGAAGGGCAGAGACGAGAACACTCGGACCGCGGAACGTATGGGTAACATAGCCGCCAGCAATATCCCAGACCTTGATCGCTCCATCGGTGCCTCCAGTTGCGAGGAGGGTGCTCGTTCGGTCGACGGCGAGGACAACGACAGGGGTCCCGTGCGGCTTGAGGGATCGGGTCAATTTGGCTTCGATCGTTCCGTCTTCGGTAGTCTTCAAGGCGTAGATTTTCATGGACAGGGACCGGGAGCAGATGATGAGGTGCGAACCGGAGGGCGTCACTAGAAGTCGCGGTTAGAGTTCGTTCAGTCGCATTCGGGATATGACGTACGGGTCAGAGTCGAGATTTGTTCGCCATCCTAAGCATGACTGTCAGCACTGCTCCAATCAAGCGCTTTCCCGGGGCGCATACCCCTTCAATCTTTGCAAGATGCTTCCCGTTGGAGGGGTTGGTCAAAATCGCATCTTCCCCAAGGGGTGTGGCCAGAATCTTGGCGCCATTGTCCAATGCGACGGAGCCGCCGGTGAAAATTGGTCGAATAACCCTTTCGGGGTCGAAAGTGGTCTTGAAAGGCTGTTTGCTCGCCATGATGCAGGTTGTGGAAGCAACACGATCAATCGCGATAAGCAGTGATCAGGGCGGATTATCTAGAAATTTTTCTTTCCAGGCGGGATGGAATCCTTATCGATTGCGTTATCTAATCGTGGACCCACTTCATGCTGCAGGAGCTCACCCCAGCGCCACTTCAATGGCGGGAGCTCTGGAGATCATCCTGGCGCATCACTCCAAACACACTTACTACCACGCCTGGGCCGTCAGCATTTGGCAGCTCTTTTTTTACTTCCAACAAAAGTCGGGGCCTCTGAATAAACGAAGACAAATTTAGAACCACTGAACGAATTTTGCAGCATCATCGCATCCATGCTGTGGGCGAGCAGCCACCTCCCAACATGACAAGACTAGGTCCCTTGACGGCGCAGGCCTTGGTAAACTTCTCCCCGACTTCAAGCCATACTCAAGCTAATACGACATCTCAGGGCCGGTCGCCGTTCGACGACGTGGTAGACGGTGAAGGAGAATCCGATCCGCGGGCACCAGAACAACAATACGATAACCGCGGCCGACCGGTCAACCCCGAGACGAAACGAATGAACCGCGACATGGTTCGGTCGCACAACGAAGTCATGCAGGTCATTGGAGTTGCGGAACCTGATAATACCCCTTCTACTGCCGAAGTTGAATCGGTGCGACGATACTTCAACTACGAAGATGCTGTAGGCACTCGCCTGCTCCGTTTCGGACGAGCTTTGGAGATCGGAGGGGTCTGGGGTATCAACGGCATGCGCCTGCGCATTCTATTGTACAAGCGATATGCCGACATTTCATTTTTTGAACTATTTCAGTACGAAAGAAGCCAGCGCTCAGTTTCAAGCGCTCTCACCACCGGCCTGCCAGCCTTCCTTGGTGGTCACGTATTCAAGATGGCCACTTACTACTTGTACCCCTTTCCGAGAAAGAACCGATGGATTAACGCTGGCCTATCTTACATACGGGTGCACCTTCAGCTCTACGTCTTTCTACAGAGACTAGATATCATCCCTTCGAGCAAATGGCTCCCTTCATTGAGCTTCTTCATCCCCGGGTCGCCATCATCGCCCATCGCAGCCCCCGAACCGCCCAAAGACTTCACCCCCTCTTCGTTGGCACAGTATGCAGGCGCTTGGTGCATCAACGCGATTCCGTTCGTCTCTTTCGTCATCTGGGGCCAGATATGGACCGAAGTCACCGGCCACTTGTGGCAAGAGTTCTACGGGCGACTGCCGAACACGGTACATCATCGCAAACCTCCACCGCCTCCCCCGCCACCTGCGCACATTCCCGAGATCCCAGAACCAGAGCCAGAAGTCGAGCAACAGCAGCCAGAACCTCGCTCCGAGACCCCGAACGAGGACGTTCCTGAAGAGATTGCTACTGAAGCCGGCGAAGCTGCCCCAGTGCAGGCAGTTCGCCGGCCAAGCGCTTTCTCTACAAGAGGAGACGACTATGGCAGTGATGACGAGGAGGATGGTGGCGTCAGCGCAACCCTGATCAGCTTCGACGTGGAAGCTACTGACTCAACGGATGCTCCTCCAGGGTTGTGGTCCGCCGAGCTTCGGCCAAGCACTGGACCGGAGGGACCTGGCTATGGTCATTCCGTGCAATACATGGATACGATGCTGACAAGACTTCCCGCATGTCTCGCATCTGATATTTTCACCGTCATTGCAGGATACGTCCTCGTATCGCCCTACGAGGCTTTCGCGCTTCGGTTGGTTGCCAGGTCGTACCGCCACAGAATGGGACTACCCGTGTTCGACATTCACGAAGTCAATATCTTTAGTGGTATGACCCTGAGAGGGTTCACCAACTTCTTGGGATTGGAATTCTTGCACTTGGTCATCGCAGGTGAACTCTGGGCCCTGATTACCGGTCTTTCCCAGTGGTTCCATCTGACGGAGGAGGAGTGGAAACTTTTTAATGAATTGGACGAAGTCGAAGCCGCGGAGGAACGACGAAGGCAGGAACAAGCCTAAAGAAGTGGTTGTAGGTGGACCAGAGCAGGCTATCGGCGTTGCCAGGAAACATGAAATAGGCAGGCTGTAGGCAGGCTGGAAGGGCAGGAGTTTGGTGCAATGGGTTATTACGAGATACCTCTATCAACTTGCATTTGGGACTTATCAACCTGGAAGACTCGGGTCTGCCATCAGCAGTAGTCGTGGTGTTTTCATAAAACTCGTTACGTGGGTATCAATGGTTACAACGACCGACTACCTCATTGCCGGTTCTCTTCTACTGTCCCTGACTCTCCAGACAAATGTCATCTCCTCTCTTTACCCTTACCCTTCTTCACCTTATCCACTTTTTTCTGCTCAACAAACTCCTTGATGAGATCAAGAAGATCGGGATTCTTCCTCGCGAGCAACACCACGTCGTCGCTCGTCACCGTCGACCTTCTTGCGTGACGGCTAAAGTTCTCCAGGTCAATGGCAACAGACTCTGCGGTGTTGTTAGACACCTTGGCCATGAGAGCAGACAGGCTTTCCTACCAATTTGGGCCCATACCATCTCGGTCAGGGCGCCGATGAATTGCGGCGTCGCGTTGCAGTTCAGCTTGATGGACTCTTCGTCCACCATCTTGCCAACTGCAAACCAGAGAGCGGCTTTGAGGCGCTGGACTTGAACGTTAGGGGCAGAGATCCGCTAGAATTAGAGAAACTTACCTCGCGCTGTTCCTCGTTGACTGAATCGGCCATCTTGAACGGTCGGCAGGTAGATGCTGCAGGATTGTAGGTACTATGAGGATGTCCCACTTTACGCGACGGACGCGTCGAGGAAACCAGCAAAGCTGTGAGGTGTCTTGAAAGCGGAGTATGGGCAAACAGGGACCGAAAGCGCCAAATCCGAGTATGCCTCGGGATCCTAGGGGAAATAAACAGTCCAGGGAACAATGGGGGCCAGTCTAGAACGTGGAATGTGTGACGCTGGCAGTCTTGTTCCGTCGCAGGAGGCTTGAATGACAGAGGGAATCACATGACCTCGCGGGGGTTTCGTGCCGAACTCATACTGTAGATGACTAAGCTCATGTCTGGCTTAGCGAATTGCAGCCGCCCCGCAAGCATCCTCTTCTTTCGCATTCTACCCAAGTTCTCTCTTGATAGTATTCTACTGCAGTGCCTAGACGTCAATGTCAAGTGTTGGTAACTGGCCCGGGATGGAGAGCTTTTCCGTGAGGTGCGTCGCTGTAAAATGTCTCCATTGGAACACCAACGGATGCACCGCGGGATTCAACGCGCTGTGACATCACTGGCAGGCCCCCTGTAAGACCCTTGAGCGGCGCTCAGGCTCCAGCATGTTTCTTTTGAACCAGTGGGCCCTACCACAATCTTCGTGTGGGGGTGTAACACTATTTAAAAACACTATTTAAGTTATATTTATAATACCTACTTTATACTAAAATATAATTAAAAGAACTATAAAAAAAGATATAAATAACTTTAATAATTTTTATTTTAATAACTTTAACTAATAAGTTAAAAATTTTAAAAAGATAAGTTATAAATAACTTATTTTAAAAAGT
>JAOWMA010000272.1:0-19431 GCA_025962755.1 Colletotrichum tropicicola
AGGTCTATTAAAGAAATAGAAATACTAAATTAATATTATTAAGAGAACTTTTACTAAAATATAAGATAACTTTATAGTAGATTTAAATATAAAAAAGATTAAGTAAATTAATAATTATAAAGACTTTTAAAAAAAAATATATAGTATTATTAATAAAGTTAAAGGTTAAGATGGGTAGAGGGGGGTAAGGGTAGGGGGTAGGGGGTAGGGGGTAGGGGGCGTTAGATGGCAGTTTGTCAGCTCAATTGGATTAATCACACAAAATTTCACACTTCGCTAGGTAAGCGACTCCGACACTGAACCCACCAAGGCCGCGGCAAACCCACTGGCCCAGGCCAAAAGTTCATGACCCCAGTCCAGGCGAGTGTCCACCCATCCAGCGTGACGAGAGGCAGCTTGTGCCACAGCAAGCAAGGCACTTTCAGGGACCTAGGTATGCTTCACTGGGGTTCCCTTGGCCACCTCCACTGGGGTTACCTTAGGGTCCTGCGTGGTACCTAAAGCAGGGCTCAGAGTCGAGACAGGCACTGGACTGGGGGTGATCCATGCCGATACTTTGTTAGTAATCACGATCAGCTGAAAAGGGAATGGCGGCCAGGCTATGTCTATGCCGCGCTTAGGTTCGCTCAATCTTGCGTCTAAGGTACCTACGCTGCTGAGCAGCCCACGCGTGCTGTAACCGCTGCTATTACCTAGGCACCTTCCGTTGATGCACTGGACTGCAGCCATATAGCGTCCCTCCATCTCTTCGTCACCCTCCACTGCCCGACCGAGCCCCCCGTTCCTGACCACGTCCTTCGTTCTTCCACTCGTCGATGCCTTTTCCGCCCGACTGGGCATCGTTCTCGTTCACAACTCAACACCGCACCGAACGACCCGAAAAGAGAAATCCCAGAATCGAGACCGACGACTTGTGCGCCGCATGAAATTGTCCAATCTTTGCGACGCGAAACAACCCTTCCCCTCCCCTCCCGTAAGCAACGCTTGTAGGGTATCTATCCACGCAGTGCGACTCTTCCCACCACCCCAAGAGGCCATCGGTTCCCTCTCCGATACCTCGATCAGATCGTCCGCCATCTCCTGCCCACGGTCGCCGTGATCGCTTGACATTCACCCATAACCACCCTCGCACTCGTAATCGAAGTCGCCTTCGTCCTTCGCGACAGCTTTTGTCGCAATGTCCTCAAGCACGCCCACGCCGCCCGACACCAATGGCGCCAACCCTCACAAACGTCCCCGGAGTCCAGGCGCAGACTCCAACGGCAAGGAAGCTGCAACTGACAACACCAGTGTTCCCAAGCCCAAGCGCCTGGCATGTATGATTTGTCGGAAACGCAAGTTGAAGTGCGATGGTGTTAGGCCGAGTTGCAGCACCTGTGCCAGGCTGGGTCATTCGTGCGCCTACGATGAGGTTCGCAGGAAAAGCGGCCCTAAGCGGGGATACGTCAAGGCTCTGGAAGAACGACTGAGTGAGCTTTCCCGCCCATAACCACATACGGCCTGCTTCGCCAGGCCTTGTTTCCCATGTTTCTCGCGTTGTTCCACGTTTCCTCGTCTTATTTGACTGACTTGAATTTTTTTCGTCTGCTGTAGAACAAGTCGAGACCCTTCTCAAGACCCAGGACCCCCCCGCGGCACCCGCCGAGCCCTCCAGGACGATACCCCTTGGCCTGGATGCTTCTGTCTCGAGTCGTAACCAACATCCCGTCCCGACGGCCAACTTCAACAGCGCAGCGAATGCCAACCTCAGTGTTGCTGCCGACCGCGATGCGGACCGATGGAGGTTCAACGACGAATCCCCACAGACGCAGAATGCCGCCCCTCCCATGGACGACTTCAACTTCAATTCCAATGTTTCAATGGGCATGAACAATGTTGGAAGCAACTTCACTTGGGAAATGATCGGCTTGGGCTTGGAAGAGCCTCTCCCGCCGCAAGAGACGATCGATGAGTTGTTAGTACCGACGGCCGGAAAATCCGATTCTCGCCATACCGGACTGACACATGAGTGACAGGCATCAAATTTTTTTCGAAAAGTGTCATCCTTCAGTGCCCATGATCCACAAGTACAGATACCTTGCCGCCATGAATCTGTAGGGAATCTCTACGTGCTGCCCTCCTCGGGTAGTGTTCGGTTTCCAGAGATGCTAACGGCTGGTAGAGCTCCGAATCAACGTCCACCAGTCGCCCTCAGATACGCCATATGGACCTTGGCGTGCTCGATCACAGAAAAGTACATTGGTCTCAAGGATCTCTTCTACCAAAGGGCGCGAAAATACGTCGAGGGAGACTACATCAAAGGCTACGGCGAGCACATGATTTCAGTAGCCCATGCCCAGACGCATGTGCTGTTGGCTTCTTACGAGTTCAAGATGATGTATTTCCCGCGAGCCTGGATGAGTACTGGCTCAGCTGTACGACTCTGCCAGATGTAAGTGAATCTAATTGCAAAAAGCCCTCCAGGCACAGTACTGACGTTTTAGGATCGGCCTTCATCGGCTTGACGGCGCAGGCCTGGATGTCAAACTGTGTCTACCACCGCCTCGAGACTGGACTGAACGTGAGGAGAGGCGGCGTACTTTCTGGATGGCTTTCTGCGAGGACCGTTATGCCAGCATCGGTACTGGTTGGCCGATGACAGTGGATGAAAAGGACATCATGACGAACTTGCCCTGCTCGGAGGAAGCATTCGACATGAGCCGTCCTGAGAATACGCAATCGTTGCAAGACTGCATGAGTCCATCCGGAGCTGCAAAACTATCTTCTTTTGGCGGCATCGTGCTCATGGCATGTCTGTTCGGCCGAAATCTTATTCATCTTCATCGACCCGATGTCGACGATCGAGACCACGACCTCAACGGCGAATTCTGGAAACGGCATCGCAACATGGACAACATTCTGCTTAACACTTCTCTATGCTTGCCCTCTCATCTCAAATTACCCGCCGGCTTGGGGAACCCCAATATTGTCTTCACCAATATGAGTATCCATACATCAACAATCTGTCTTCATCAAGCCGCCATCTTCAAGGCCGACAAGAACAGGCTACCGGCATCCGTCAGTGCCGAAAGTAAGGTCCGCTGTATCACCGCAGCCAACGAGATTGCAAGCATCATGAGGATGATCTCACATATGGATCTGTCGGCGGTAAGTGAAGTCGCTTTTGGTAGGTAGCAGTCATTGCTGACCTTCGTAGATGAACCCATTCATTTCTTTCTGCCTCTATGTCGCTGCTAGAGTCTTTGTTCAATATCTAAAGAGCCGCCCCGAAGACAGCCAGACGGCCGACTCGCTTAGATTTCTTCTCTCAGCGATGAATGCACTCAAGAGGAGGAACCCCCTGACGGAATCATTTCTCGTGCAGCTTGACGTGGACTTGGAGGCCCTTGCAGTCAGAATACCCAAGTTAAAGTCAGCATTTCCGCGTAGTGGTGACAGCGTAAGCACTTGGTCCATGGGTGTTGTTTCCGTTACTGACGAGTCGCAGCCACCATCAAACAACGGTGGCACCCGAGGTCCCGTATGCGACGACCCCGAAGGCGTGCAAGGCATCATGTCTTACCGGAACGAGTGCCATTTCATGAAGGTCGGGGGTGACGATGGAAATGCTGCTGCAGCACCCAACATCGTTGAACCCGACCTAGATGGCGATGGCGGTCCAAACTCTGCCCCAACTGGCTTTGTGGGCCAAAGATGGCTTTCTCCGGAACAACCAATACCCTATGATGCAAATAGACCAGGAATTCCGATTCATGGGACGGTATTGACGCCCAGCTCGGGCTCCATGTATGACAAATCCGGGTCGAGTAGTGGACGCATGACGGGATTTGGGCAGAGTGAAAGCAATGGCGACAACATGTCCGGATCGCCTGACGCGGACCAGTCCAATCGGCCGACGCCCAACTCGAGCTCTGCATCGGAGCAGCGAGTCAATATGACGTCAAATGGTCTTGACGGCTCCGGGAGAAACTCATTCGATGCCAGCCCAGTGACGGGGCATCGGAATATGAGCTCACAGAGCAATGTCGACGGAAATGTGAACTTCTTCAACGATGCCAGCGCCTTCGGCATCAGAGGCACGGGTCTTACGCCAAATCAGAGGTTTTCCATACCAGAGACGCCCGGGGGGGAGTTTGGAATGGGTAACGGATGGGGAGACCTTCAAGGACAAACGGGCATGACACCAGTCGCCGAAGGGGTGCTGCGATCGCTGATGAACATGGGACCGATGGATGCTATGGACCTTTCGTCGTGGGATGCATCAAATTAAGTGGCAGGGGAGCTGCTTTATACTGGAGCCTGAGAAAAGACGACCGACAATTGCACATGAGATGACCGGGTTTCACTATTCTACGTAGGGTGCCTTTTCAACGGCGCAAAACGGGTTTGGAAACGTGTATAATGCAGGGTTTGAGAAGCCTGTTGATCAAGACGCTTGGGAGGCTCAGATAATTACCATGGGATTTATGAATAAACCACACGACTCTCGCTGACATGCACACGAAGGCTTCCGGTGCACAATCTGTCTTCCGGCACCGTTACCATCCCTTCAGGTGCCTAGATAGTTGTAGGTCAGGAACCTTACCTGACGCGCGTAAGTGACCTGCATGATCCGGGCTTTAACCACATGGTCTGTGCACAAGTTGCCGCCTTGCCGAATCCCGCTGCCGATGGCTTGATTTGCTCAACGTCCCGTTTGCGCCTGCTGAGTGGCACTGTGAGCGACGTGGAATGCGCGACGCTTTAAAGCAGCAACACAACATCCAAGTGCAATGACAGGCTCCGCGACCCCCTTCGATCTCCGTCCGGGCAGCGCGGTCTCTACGCACGGTCCCCACTCTGTCCCACTACAACAGCAGTCACTCTCGGATGCGCCCACTCCGCATCATACTGCTCCCGTAACCCACTTCCGTCCCGGCTCCGGTCCCGGCCTCAACTCGGGCCCCTCGTCGGTCGATATGGCCGGCGTGGACCCCTCGGGCTCTGTGTTTCACCAGGTAGTACATAAGGAGCAGCACCAACACCACCACGTAGGACCCATGGGCCAGTCTTCCCACGGCCAAGCTCAACCTCTCCCGGCGCCAGACCAGCATGGCCAGTTCGGCATCTTGACGCCTAGCCCGGCGATACCTGATACAGCCGCAGCCGGGGCCGGGGAGTCGCTTATCGGTCCCAGCGGATATATTCCCATAGACGGCACCACCGCGCCCGGCTGGAGACCACACGGCAGCCTGTTGAGCAGCAAATGGGTCATCGATCCTCCAAACCTCCCGGAATGGCGCCAAAAGCTTTTTGATGCCGACGGCCTCATCATTCTCAGCAATGAACAGCAAGTACACCCCCCTTCCACAGGGTCGAGAGAACAGCCCAACTCACGCCCGCCCGGGGAGTTGCGTCATGGCTTACATTTCCACTCATGCAGGTTCGAAGCCTACTTCCCACATGTAGATAACGTCTACTCCCACCGGTCAACCCAGACTTACAAGAAGAAACCCTTCATCTCTCATTACTGGGACTGCCGGCTCAAGGGTCGACCGCCAGGGACAAAAAAGTCGGAAGACCCGAACAAGAAGCGACGGAATCGTGTCTCTCGCAAACTTAATCTCTGTGACGTGAAGATCAAGATTACCGAGTACTTTCCCGGGGCGACCCTCCATGACCTAGACGACGGCACTTACGTGCCTCTCAACGGTGAACAGGCCCTCAATGGCGCCCATACAGTCCTTTCGCCGCCTGGCGAGAAGCAGCTTCGCATTCTACCGGCCACGATGAACAACTTGCCTGCTCCCGGTCACAAGTTTTGGACGATCCAGCGAGTGAATGGCCATATCAGCATCAGCGGCGTTCCCGGACCACACAAACACACCCTCGGAAAGAGCGATGAGGTCAAGAAAAATAGTATCCAGCGGCATCTGGCCAAGCAAAGCCATGAAACAACAAAGGTAAAGGAAGAAGAGAGGATGCTTTTCGGAAGCAAATTTTTGAAGATTAGCTGACGCCGGGTCTTTGGAACAGACTGATGGGCCGAAGAAAGCAACCGGCCGGGCGCACTGGACGATCAAGAAGCACGAAAAGGACAGTGACATGAAACTGTACGCGGCATGCTACTGGTGTGTCCCCGTCCCCCTTCCTTCAGGAAAAAGTGAAGTCTTGAATCTTGGACACGGGTGTCGTTTGTTAACTTGGACGTCGCCAGTCCATTCTCTCAGCGTGTCTGGATTGCTCTCGAGGCCAAAGGACTTCCATACCAGTACTGCGAAGAAGATCCATACAAGGCACCAGCATCACAGCAACTGCTAGAGGCCAATCCCAGAGGAGCTGTACCTGCCATACGCCAAGGAGACTGGGCCTGTGCCGAGAGCGCAGTAATACTAGAATACGTGGGCTTTCCCGTTTGGATTCCTGCCCTGCACGACGTTACTGACTGAGAGTGAACCCAGCTTGAAGAAATGGACAACCGCATACCCCTCTTCCCAACGGACTTGCGGTTGCGTGCGAACTGCCGGTTATGGATCGATCATGTTCGTTGCTTCCGCTACTTGGAAACATGCTCAGGCTGACGCTTTGCTAGATCAACTCCCGCCTCGTACCAGCATTTTACCGCCTCTTGCGCGATCCCGACCGGGCGCAGCAAGCGCAGAACATCGAGAAGCTCCAAGATTCTATCAAAGATCTGGTTCTGGCCGCCGATGAACAAGTAAAGTAGTCCCTCGGTCACGACCTCATGGCTGACCAACCACGTTCTGTGTTGCGGTCGTCGCTGACTGCTATACTAACACAGGGCCCTTTCTTCCTTGGGAGCAGCCTTTCTCTGGTCGACATCCACTTCGCGCCTTTCGCTCTGCGTCTCTCGCGGATCTTGCAGCCACTGCGTGGCTGGACTGCGCCTGCGCCGGGGTTGCGCTGGGCCAAGTGGCTTGACGCACTAGAGAACAACGTACACGTCAAAGCTACGACGAGCGGCAAGGACGTGTACACCGATACCGTCAATTTACTAGAAACTGCTCTGAACCCGGACGGTCATCTAAACATTTGACGAATCGTGAAGCCTTGAGGTGCGCAGCTCAACTTGGGGTTCTCGGCATTGTAGGAGAAGCGGGCTCACCCCAAACGGTGGAGGAGACTGGACTGCACTTGACGATTACCAAACGTGTATTTACTGCTGAAGACGTTGGGTATCTACGGGTCTGGCCTGTACGTCCAAAAACAATCCATCATCACACTGAGCACCTCGTCTCGTCATCGGTCACCATGCGCAACAGCCCCTCAGGCACCGGTAGTGGCTTGCGAGGGTACGGGTGAAACCCTCCTCCTTTTTAGGTCGTACCATTTTTCCTTGACGGTGATGACCTCGCCCAGCTGCCTCGCCCTCTCTCGGCCCTCGCCCAGCTCCTCGAGAGTCTTCTGCTCCAGCACGCGACGCCCGTCCTCATCCACGGTCCAGCGCTGGGAGTCGGGCAGGTACGCCCAAGAGAACACTGCGCCCACGGCAACGAAGGAGCCGAAGAGAAGGAAGATGAGCCCCTGTCGGTTGGCAGCAGTGTAGGACGAGTTGATGCCGTAGACGACGAGGAGAGCCACGATGCTCCCGATTTTCCCGGCGGCGGCAGAGATGCCATGACAGGTACAACGGTAGCAAGTTGGAAAGATCTCGGCCGGGATGATGAATGTCAGCGTGTTCGCGCCTGGAATCGGGTCAGTGACGCTCTCGTGCTCGGTGGGAGTTTGAAAAATGACTAGACTTCAATACTCACCAAAATTAAACATGAAATGACACAAGGTAACAAAAACAATGGTTGCCGGGGCTCCTGAAGTCCTATTGACGCCATAGTACACAGCACCTGTGATTACGAACAGAATGGCGAGGACGAAGAAAGAAACGGTCAGCCACAGCCGCCGGGGTATGCGGTTGGCTGCCATGACGAAGCAGACGCTGCCAGCGATGGAGGCGATGGACACTGTTAATAGGTACTGCTTGGCCTGCTCCAAGAGCACGTCGTAGATGGTGTTGCAAGGCAGTGTTGCGTCTGTCTGCCAGACGGGGAGGCCGGTCTGGTTCCACAGCCTTGCCGTCGCGTTGCCGTCTTCCCACTTGGAGTTCCAGCACGGTAACCGTTCGTCGATTGGCGTCGGCCCCGTGGTCGCCCACATGTCCGACAAAGTGCCTCTGTTATCTAACGACAGCCCGTAAAAACTCACATCAAGAGCAAACCAAGTTGCGGAGGTGCCTGTCGTTGATTAGTTCTGTAGTAGCCTCGGAAACGTACAACGAGACCGCAAGTCCAACGTCGAGGGTTGCCTACGGCTAGGGGAACTCACCTAGGAGATAGTACCAGTTTCCGTCCTCAATGAAGTATTTGTACAAGTCCTGCTTGGAGAACTGGATGGGCATGGGTTGTGCCGAAGTGGTAGTCTGCGTCCCGTCAGGTGCAGTCATGGGATATGCCGTGGTGGCACCTGGCGGGGCACCGTAAACTCTCTGTGTATTCCTCAGGGCAATGCCAGGTTTGTTTCTGACCTCGAGGCTGTATAGTCCGCAGTCAAATAAGAAGAAGCGGAAGATGATGGCTAGAAGAGCTGGGACGGCGCCGGAGCCGATGACAATGCGCCAGATGCCGTCTACGGTGCGGCGGCACTCCCTATCGAACTTCATATCGAGGCCGCACTGCATAGCTTGCAGACCCTCGCTGTTTTCACGTCCAAGAAGCACCCAGAGGCCCACCAATTGAGCCAAAGCCTGGCCGATGGGCTGCATCATGAAAGTCTGGATGTTGTTAGAAGAGACGGAGTTACAGACGTCAAAAGGCGAGCACTTTACGGAAGATATCATGGTTCCTCGAGACTGTGTGCTAGACCACTCGGAGGTAATGACCGCGCTGAGAGGATATTCGGCACCAATTCCTATGCTGCCACGTCAGTACATATTCGGTGCGTGCGGTGCGGGAGATGAGGCACCCGAAGGATGAAGGCTCACCGATGCCCATTACAAAGCGCCACTGTCGAGGATGAACGAGTCAGCATGGGGTTTGAGATGCCAAAGTGACGAACGATGTGGCGAGTAGGAAATTGCCCAACACACCCAGATGAAGAGTCCCAGGAAACTCATGTCATCGAAGCCATAGCTGCTAGTTGCGACACCGATGGTTGACACAATGACTAACACGAGCTCAATGCCATATAGGCGGGTTCGGCCGTAAAAGTCAGCAAGGAAGCCAAAAAGCAACTGGCCTATGACCGATCCCAGCAAGGTAAAAAAGTTGATGAGCAGGCCCTGCCATCTCGCGCCCGGCGAAGGCCAGTAAACAAAAGCTATGGAGGCAAGAATGACGTTGGTCGAAAACAGGTTATAACTATGCAGTAAATGCCGTGTCAATGACGAGCTCGAGTTAAGCCGAGGGGGATGTTTCAGAGGGCCGTACGAGTCTGTCAGGAAGCCCGAGGCAGCCACACCCCAGATGCGAAGATTCCATGAGTTGAGGTCGAGTTCATAACGCAGTTGGCGGCGGTCCTGCGGAAGCGATCAGTGGCGGGACTGGGCGGACGCTCCGCGGTGCTGCGCACGGAAGGGAGACGGGAGGAGTATCGCCAGTATACGGGCGAAGAAATGAGCGGAAGCAGCGGCGGCGGAGGAACGGGCGCACCTGAAGATCTCGAGCAGGCAGGGCGGAGCTGTCGCTACCCAGAAAGCCGCGATTCCTCCTCACCAGAGGATCGGGCAGAGCCGACATGGCTCTGTGTCAACTCGGGTCGACTCAATGACTCTGCTGGGCAACCAGTGGGATGCTGCGTCGGGCCAAAAAAACAAAAAAACAACAGGGAGAATAATGATGAAATGCCAGGCCGTAGCCCACAAGAGTCTCGACTGGCTTGAGCTGCCCTGCACAACGACAATGGTGCCTGGACGCGGAGCAAGAGGTCGGAGGTCGGCAGAGTCGGGAGACGTGGGACAATGGGGTCGCGGCGAGCAAAGACCCGTTTTCAAGGGTACGTCAGTCGCGGTTGACAGAGACCATTGGGCAATGGAGGAGGTGTGGATAGGTATATTTGGTTGAGCAGCGATTGCAGATAGATGGGCGTGAAGCGTGAAGAGACGGCTGCAAGACGGGACGCGCAGCGCAGTATGAGCTGGCTGCTAGTGCTAGGCCCGGCGGGAGGATGTCGAGAGAGAGACGAGACGAGACGAGACAGACCGAGGGAAGACGCCGCGCCTTTCCCCCAGAGTATCGTCAAAGGGCCAAGGAAAGGTTGAAGAAGGGGGAAAACAAAGAGGTCGCCAGAAAAGCAGATGCGCCAAGTGAAGGGCGCTACAGGGACCGACCTGCCAAGTGCGCAACTGGTCGGACCCATCATCACCAGAATACCTATGGACATCTTACCTACCTACCTAGGTACCTTGCCTACCTAGTAACGTGGTCGGTCGCCAGGCCTGGAGCCTCGTCCTGCGATTGCCTTCCGCCCAGGCACTTTAAGGCCTCAAGGTACCCAGGTACCTACCTAAGGTACGGCGTAGGCAGTGGAGGCGCAGACTGACAGGGTCCCGGGAAGGGTGTTTGGGAGCTGTGGTGCCAGTCACTCGAGCATGCAGTCGCTGGCGGCGCTGTCATTGGCTGTTCCGAGCGGGCGGCGACGAGCAATCGAGCCTGGCACCAGCAGGGGGAGGGGAAAGAACGCCATCTCATTCTCGTCGGCAGCGTTGGCGAGATTGGAGCACCTCGGGCCTCACCGGCCCCTCCATCCCTCTCCGCGTCGCGCACCTCCTATGTAGGTAGGTAGGTACCTATGTGAGGCATCGTGGTTGCGTGCCCGCCTGGACGTGCCAGAACGGGATCAGGTATCCCCACGTGCTCCCCCACTCAAGAGTGAAAGCTGAGGCGCCTGTTGGACAGCGGAAGCCCTCCACTGGCACTGGGTGCTACGGGCCCGGGCTGAGTGGTTGCGATGAAAAAAAAAAAAAGGGGAAAAAATAGAGCCCACAAAAAAAGAAAGAGAATCGCCCCCACACAAGGCCGGCCTTACCTTAGGTACCTTAGTGTACGGCGTTCCCAAGGTGGTCAGGTACCTACTGTAGGTAGGTGTGGTAGGGTACCACCTTGGGTTGGGAACACGCTGGCGCTGGGTCTTTCCGGCTTGCGGTCACGTCGGCTTGCTTCTGTCTCGACCAACTCCCGATTCAGGGCGACCGTTTCTCCGCATCGGAAGGCCACGATCTCCGATACTTGAGGCCTCTCTCGTCGCACTCTACTTCGTCCGTCACTCGTCCTGAACCACGCCTCTTCCCCTTCCCGCGCCCTTGGCGTCGACGCCTCCTCTGCCTCAGAGCAGCTGTCCATCGCCCGCCCCGCACTCGACAAGCACGCATGTCTTGCAAAGTCTCCGGCCGCAACAACAACCTTTCGGCTCCGTGTGCTGAGCAGCATTTCCAATAACGGTCCGAGTCGGACGCCACCCCGTTTGAATGCATCCGTCTCAGGACTCTTGTCCCCCGCCAACTGCAGCGACCTTCGCGACGAGACGAACTGATCGCACATCGGATCCGCCAACACAATGTCATAACCGCACTCACAAGCTCTCGCCGACTGTCTTGACTTGTTGACCAGCGCCAGAGAGTCCAACAATCCCAGGCCTCCCAAGAATGGCCGCCTCGTCCTCCTCCGGCTCCTCCTTCACTTCTTCTTCTCTCGGTTGCCCTCCCTCCTACGGCCAACCCTACGCGAGCCCGCTTGACTCGACCTGGACACCGACGTCGGGTGCCTCAACCATCTCAGCTCTCACCTCTGAAGCCTCGGCGCCTCATGCCTCCCTCCGCCCCCTAGATCTCGGCCCCCCGGGCTATCAAGCAACCATGTACGATCTCCCCGCCGTCCTTACCTTCCCGCTTCCGGCCCCCCCTCTCCTTCTCCCGCCCGGCCGGCCCCTTTCCTGCCGGCTCCAACTTCGAATGCCCCTCTTCTCTGACATAGCCCGGACTCTTAGAACCCTGTTTGAAAACACCCCCAACGAGCGCACCATCTATCTTGGCCCTTGGGAAGTCGTCGGCTCCGAGCAGCGCCGCGTCCTTTGGCAGTGCAGCTATCAGAGCGAACTCCTAGAGCACTTCCGTACCTCGCTTCTCCGTCCCGCTGTCCGCACCCGAGCCCCGAGTCTGACCGTGGTCTAGTTCCGTCCGATGTTCCCGCCGACATATTCCCACATACTCTCCACGCTCGCCACCGGCCCTACACGGACCCATGCGAGCTCGAGCTCTACGTCAGCTTCCGCGAGCCACATCGAGTGAGGTATACCACGGGTGAGGGTGTCGTGGTTCACGACCATCTGATGGAGGTCAAATATGAATTCACCACTGTCGAGAGTTCGTTGCGCTTCCAAGGCGATGTTCGGCGAAAGGACCTGGTTGACTACTACGATGTTGATGTAGTCTGGTCTGATGTACATGGACGAACGGACGGGTTTGGCAACGTTAGGGGTTTGGGACTGGTCCAGAGACTGAAGCTTTGGAGGGACCGCTACTCCACTTACCACTCGCTGACGGTGTTCGCTAATCGCGTGGGAGGTCGCCAGTACCGGGAATATGAAATTCACAACTTTGAAGGCGAGCTGCGCAACCGTGACGATCGGCATCGCCAAGTCCGTCTCACTGTACGTGGCAGCCGCCGTAGCAGTGCCCCGGACAGCAGCTCATCTCGGTCGCGCTTTGCATTTCCGCATCGCATGCGCCCTCGGGTTCGTTCCGGGTCCCAAAGCGGCGGGTCCATTTCTGAGCCTGGCTCATCGTCAGGGACACTCGACATGAAATACCTCGGCATTCAGTTCAGCAAGCGCGAAGGTACGGAAGACTCTAGCTGCTGCTCCAAGCCCGTCATAACCCCCCCCCCCCCCCCCCCCACCAAAACCGGGGGAAAACTGACAGATAAGAAATAGACTACCGCAAGTTCCTCGAGAGCTGGGTCGTTGCGCATAGCTCCGACAGCGAATTCCACGGTATCCCGTTCCCGCCGCACCACGTTGAGCTGCCGTCGCCACAGATACTTCCTGGCGAGATGTCGGAATTGCCGTCACCGGACATGTCCAGAGGTCTTCAACCTGTCGTCGAGCCACCGGACTCATACGAGTCGGATGCTACCCCCTGAAAAGTGACAAGCTTCAGGTCTCAAGACATTGCAGGATACGAGCCAAGCACCGAGGCAGATTCAAAGAACACATGTCGACTGATCTCCCCTTTTGACGAAGGAGTCGTCAGATGCCCTTGGCCTTATCCATGACTTACATAAATGGGTCGTCAAGATGCATGGCGAATGGTGCACGTGGCAGACGGCAGACAATCAAGGCAGCCAGTGTGGGTGCACTCGAGGCAGAAAGACGGTGGCCTGTCAACATCATGTCAGGAAGGCTGGCAGTGGGTAGTGGTTCCACGGCTGCCGCCGCGCTGAGTCCGCCCGAAGGTCGGGCATGGAAGACGGTCTGATCAAAGCGTCGGTGGGCAGGTTTGACAGGTTTGACAGGGCCCACAAGAAACCTTCCTGTGCTCAGGCTGGGCCCCACTCGCTCGCTACAGGGTCTGGCGCGGGGTTCCGGCTGCGAATCAGGTATCTTAGGTACCTAGGTACCCAGGGACAGCTCAGAGTGGGGGCCCGTCCGCGGCCCAAAACAACGTCACCTCACTCTCAGCGCCCAGTGGGAGGGCGAGACGCCATGGCCCCGGGGCGACCCAGCGGATGGCCAAGTGCACCACCCACCGCGCCCCAAAACCGTCCCACCGCCAAACATCGGCTGATTGAACTCGTCCCAAGTCACCTCAGTCAATCTCAGCTTCAGTGCCTCAATCTCCAGCAGCGTCGGCCCGAGATTCGACTACCTGGTTCCTAGGCTCGACCCAAGACTTTGCCGCCGCCGTCCGCCGCCAGGTGCCCTCTTCTGTCTGCTACCTCGATCAGGTATATAGCCAATTTGACGGACAACCCCTCGCGACGACTCAACGTCTCCTCCAAGACGAAATCAACACCTCACCCGCATACCACGAAGCCACGATGAAGATCATCCTTGCCATCAACGCAGGGTCCAGCTCTGTCAAGATCTCGGTATACGCCGCCGAGCCTAACCAGCCGCCCCAACAGATCGCAGAGACAGCCATCAGTGGCCTGACAGCGCCACCCGCACAGGTCTCGTATACGCGCGGCGACGTCGAGGTCAGGAAGGCTGAAGACCTCAAGGAGAATGTCTCGACGCAGGACGACGCCTTCAGAGTCCTCCTTAGGACACTCATCGATGACCCGAAATTGTCACAGATCAAGGGAAAGCAAGACATTGCTCTGACTTGCCATCGCATTGTTCACGGCGGCGACTATCCCTGTTCGCAGATCATCACCCTACACACATACTTCCACTTGGAAGAGCTCAGCGATCTAGCCCCGCTGCATAACGGCCCTGCCCTCAAGATTGTCAAGTCGTGCGTGGACCAGCTGCCCGATGCCGTTAACATTGCCTGCTTCGATACCCAGTTCCATTCTACCATTCCCGAGCATGTCCGGACTTACCCCATCAATCAAGACATCGCCAAGAAGAACCATCTGAGGAAGTTCGGCTTCCATGGCATCAGCTACTCCTTCATCACTCGGTCCGTCTCCGAGCACCTCGCCAAGAACCCCAAAGACCTCAACATTATTGCACTACACCTGGGAAGTGGTGCAAGTGCTTGTGCGATTCGGAATGGTCAGAGTTGGGACACCAGCATGGGTCTGACCCCAGTCGCCGGACTGCCAGGAGCCACAAGAAGCGGGAGTGTGGACCCGAGGTAAGTATTTCCAGCTTGTCCTTGACCAAAGACTCTCTGACAACAACATAGTCTCGTGTTTCACTACGCGAGTGACGTGGGGAAACTTTCACCGAATTCAACATCCGAGCTGCATCTGACTGAAGCCGAGGAGATCCTCAACAAGCAGAGCGGATGGAAGTCCTTGACAGGAACTACGAACTTTGGGGTCATTGCCACTTCAGAGAACCCTACACATAAGCTCGCGTTCGACATTTTTGTTGACAGGATATGCGGCTTTGTCGGCAGCTACTTTGTTTCTCTGGGTGGCCAGGTTGATGCTCTGGTCTTCGCCGGCGGCATCGGCGAGAAGAGCGACAAGCTGCGAAAGCGGGTTGTCGAGCAGTGTGCTTGCCTGGGCTTCACCATCGATGACGAACTTAATAGCAAGAAGATCCAGTCCACAGTCCAAGATGTCGGTAGCGTAGAGAGCAAGTGCCGCACTTTGGTCTGCCAGACGGACGAGCAGTTTGAGATGGCAAGGTTATGTACGGAAAAGCAGGAGCTCTGGTAGAAGTTGTCTGGCGGTCATGTCTTTGACAGAGGATCTATGGAGGCCATCGTATTTTACGGTGACTTTTCAGACCAAGACACACGATGAAGAGGAGCTGGGGAAGCCACTGAAATAGGTGCAGGCGCGGGCGTAGGAGAGCATAATTTACGGCAAGATGGATGGACTGAAACAGAGGAACAAGAAGCACAGTCGACAGCCCTGGAAACCCCGGGAAGGCTGGTTACTGTCAGATCGTAGACGAAAACACGAACTGGCTGACTTGAACTACTTCCACGCCTTCCAACCACTGCCGATCTGTGCGCATCCCTCGCGAGAGACCACTCGTTTGCGCCATCAGAAGCGGATCCGAGAAGAACCAGCACACATGTTGACAGTTGACGACATTCCAATCGGTCAGGTAGGAATTCTGCTCCCGAGTACCAACGATCGATCATTCCAAAGGAGGGCAGAGTGATCGGAGATTAATTTCCAGTGAGACATGAATAGACGTAGGCTGGCCTATCGCCGTCAATGCAGTCTCGGCCCGAGCAAGACGACGTGCGTCTGGCGACGGGCCCTGTCCCGAATCACCACATGGCAGCGAACACCGTCCCGTTACGCCTCACCAGGTGATGTGAAGTGCAGAGGAGGGAGGGCCTAGCGCGGTTGATGTTTCCGATCAAGAATTCAACGGATATGACGGTAATCACTCATTGGCATGGTAAGCTGTCCCAATAACCTGTTTCAAACATGTTCGTATTTGTGCCCCCGACCGCCCAGTCCCAAGAACGCACCGTTTTGGGAGTGTGGAGTTGGTATCAGCAATCGCCGTGCAAGTGTCTCAAACACACTTCACCGGCACCACAAACGGGGTCCTCATCCTACCACGTGACGAAGTTCTCGTCATGTTGCCTACCAAGCATCCTCGGGCGAAGGACAATTTCCTCGCCGCCTGCCAAATAATACAGATGATAAACCTATTCCCGTCCCGGCGGCCGCCTTTTCCATGATAGCTCAGCGAGATCGCCCCGTATATGTGTATCCCGACCAGTCGAAGTCCCGCCCTCCCATAAACAACAATTGCATGGTGCGTCTGCCCTCGGTTGCTCGTGAATCGAGGATTCGGGTATGTGTACGAAGTGACTGTAAAACGCCAAAGAACATGGCCCGCCCAAAAGCCGTTTGTCCGTGGGAAAAATGAAATCGAAATCCAACGCCACCATTTTCGTTGCCTTGGTATGTGCAGGTACGCCATTCGTGTGCTTTGCGACCTCTATCCCGAACCCATCGTGATAATGTAGGAAATAGATATCAACCAACAAAAATCAAAAGACCTCGCAAGCGCCGATTAGGAATCCACGCGCAGAGCACAAGGCGGACACAGTATTACCGCCGTGTGGATTGACACTCCGGCCCTGAGAAAGTGCATTGCCTCGTCAATCGTGCCCGACACAGTCGTAGCGTATTAAACAGATACTCGACCAAAGTACCGGTCTCTGAACGTTCCCCAGTGAGGTGGCACGGCAGCTGTGTAGTAAGCGCCCAGGTCGTGGCAGCTGAGTCGTATCCAGCCCCAAGCGTTGCTTGCTCACGCACCCTCCTGGCAAGCAACGGCCATGGCCAGGGCGTCCAAGCCACTGCTGGGTGTCCTCGCAGCACTAGGTCGGCTAAGCAGAGGCAGATTCAAGTTGCGAAGATCCCATGCGCCGTTGGCAGGACCAGGAGACGGAAGGGGTGCCTGGCCCGGAGGATATCCGCAAGGATCAGCATCCCACATGGGCTGATCGCGCGAGGCACGGCTGCTGCCAGCAGTTCGCGACGAGGAAGAGGATGACCGACGACCGCTTGTTGCAAGGGCACCTAGTGACGATCGCGCAGCCGCCTTCGCTGATGCCGAAGAGCGAGACTTGTCCTTGTAGTGAGTCTCCAGATGTTGCTTCATGTTGTCTGCCCTGGTGAACTTTTTCTGACAGCCGTGGAAAGTGCATTGGACGGCCTTCTCCGCAGTGTGGATTTTGGAATGCCTAGATGCATGACCCGAGGTTGTAAAGGTCTTTTCGCAACCGTGGCTGTCACGGTAACGACATGGATATCTTTTGCCTGGCCGTTCGGGCAGAGGCGAGGTTGCGGAGCTATCCTCTTCGTACGAGTTTGCGCGGCTCGTATTGGCGTAGGCCGGGCGCTTCGAGGACATCTGGTCATATTCATCGTACATGGGCTGGCCTGGGGCTAGGACGTTGAATCGGGTTGGATCGTAGGACGTGGGCGTGAGAGGCGACAGGGGATCGCTGCTCGCGTTCGAGTCGTACGAATCGGAGCGAAGAAGCTCGGGAGTGTGCGGCGAGGAAGAGTTGCTGCGCGATGCTGAGTGGAAAGGTTGTGAGATGACTTGGCTCGCCATGCGATAGCTAAGGCGCTGAGGCATGGGCTGAGCGGTCGGTTCGTCGTTCAGGAGCGAAACCTGACGGCCGGTGGCGTCTCGAGCATGCATTCTGGATCAGTAGGTGGTGATCGTGTATCAGATACAAGCGGCTGTGACAAAAGGTCCAGCCCGGCGGTCGAGAATATGCGTCGTGGGCAGTGCAGGGAGAAGGAGCACGGCGTTGCCGATTCGGGGACGAGACGCGGCGGCTGGTGGTAGAGGGCGGGTTGGCCTAGGCCCCAAGTGAAGTTGATTGCCGAGGTGGATGATCTCGAGGAGGTGGGGAGAGCAATCCAGAGGTAGTGTAGCAGATGCGCTGTGGTTGGATTCGGGTGGTGACAGAGAAGCAGAAGCAAAACGCCGGGGAAATCGAGGCGTGGGAGATGAGGCGCAGGTAGGGTATTATACTAGCCGGCAGCCTCTCTCGCGCAGGTACAGTCAATTCAGCAAGGCCAGGTACGGAGTCGCGGGCGAGAGTGACCGCAGCGAGGAAGCTCGGGAGGTCAGCGGGTGTTGGGGGGTGGGCCGAAGCGAAGTGTCTAGGTATCCGTACATGCCTACCTAGGTACCAAGGTACGGCGTAGGTGAGTGCAAAGGGCCGGCCGGCATGGGTGGGAGGAAGATTTGGGCAGGGTGGGTCAGGGAGTGGGGAATCGGGCATGGGCATGAGGTGCCCGGGCATGGGAAAGGAGAATTGCGTACCTTTGACCGCTCCCACTCGCCGGGATGCACCAAAAGCTGCGGTGGGCTAAGCCCGTACCCGACCCTGAGGTGAGCTGTCCAAAGGCTAAGACACCGAGAAGCGACTGGGACAGGCAAGGGAGGGAACACAGGAACCACTGGAAGGAGGGTCCGGCCAAGTCTGGACGGGAGTCTGCGCAACGCCCCCCCCTTTGCCCCGCCGACACCTCCCCTCACCTTCAGTGGGCCGTCCCGCTAACGACACCCCTGGTTCCTGCTCCCAGGCCTTGCAGGGTAGCTCCCCGAGTTCTCGCGGCGGGCGGCTACGCACCCCGGGGTGGGGGAAATGTGGACTCGGAGCCTGGGCGGCCCCAGGTAC
The DNA here is from genome assembly GCA_025962755.1 of Colletotrichum tropicicola. Lineage (NCBI taxonomy): Eukaryota > Fungi > Ascomycota > Sordariomycetes > Glomerellales > Glomerellaceae > Colletotrichum > Colletotrichum tropicicola. The sequence continues at coordinate 18,782 of JAOWMA010000272.1, forward strand.
AGCGAGCGCAGCGCAGCGCAGCGCATTGTCTGTTTTTTTTTTTTTTTAACATCTTATCCCTAGTACCTAACCCAAATATTTTATTTCTTTTACCTTATTAATCCCCCCGTCCTTTCCCCGTCTTTTCTGGCAGACCAGGCGCACGCGCATCTGTCTATTCCACACACACGGCTGCGAGGATAAGAGACGGCCGTTCTCCCAACGGCAGAGAACAATGGGCTTAGATCCGACCAGATGACAGTGGCCGCGAGATAGTTTCGGGGCTTCCACATCCATCTTGAGAGCATCTTGGAGCAGCCGTTGGTTCCCGCTTCAGAATCGCTCGTCCCTTTTCGCTGCCATGTCCAAATCCAGTGAGTGCAGGGCAGTATCCGTTCCCGAAGAGCCGTGGCACATTAGCTAGCACCTTACTATTACTTTATCTCCAGCACAACCTTACCTCACCATTACATAGGTAGAGTCAGGCAGGTACATGTACATGCCGACCGACGGGACCCGCTTCATCTCGTCGTTGTTGCGTGCCTGGCTCTTTGGCCGCGGGGGGGGGGGGGGGGGGGGGGGGGGGGGGGGGGGGGGGGGGGGGGGGGGGGGGGGGGGGGGGGGGGGGGGGCGGGGGGGGGGGGGGGGGGGGGGGGGGGGGGGGGGGGGGG
>JAOWMA010000272.1:20420-71928 GCA_025962755.1 Colletotrichum tropicicola
CCCCCCCCCCCCCCCCCCCCCCCCCCCCCCCCCCCCCCCCCCCCCCCCCCCCCCCCCCCGCCCCCCCCCCCCCCCCCCCCCCCCCCCCCCCCCCCCCACACCCCCCCCCGCCCCGGCGCGCGCGCCTGACTCGGCCGTAGTGCCTGAAGAGAAAATAATGAGAAGAAAAAAAGACCCTGCACGATCTAGAAGAGCCCGCGGCGGTGACGTCAGTGGTCGGTCAAGGCTGCAACAATGTCAGAAGTCCTCGACTAGGCCATCTTGAGGCAAGGCAGGGCAGGGCAGGGCAGGGCGAAGCCGAGTTTGGCGATAAGGACCTTGGAGGTATTTCTCAAACGAGACAGCACCCGCTTGCGGCGGGACCAAGTTATGAAGGGACATGCCCGCGGCTCAGGTGAGGGGGAGAAAGTGCATCCATCACATCCGCCTGTATGGCACCTACCCAGGACAACTGCATATGGCCGGGGTTTTCCAAGGGATCGCCAGCGTTGGACTTGCCCATTCTCAGTCACTGAATGTGGCGGTCGCTGGATAGGGTGATGGGAAAGATGAAGAGCAACCGCTGGGGAGCAAGATTCAGCCTGGGCAAAGACATGCGGAGGGTACCTGAGTCCGAGCCACCTTGGTTTGACGCTATTTGACACACCCCCCACCCCTGTTCAGTCCCTGCCTTTTCGCACGCCCTGCAGGGCGCCGCAGTCTGCAGTCCCCTCTAGAAGGGAAAATTTCCTCCCAAACATGTCGTCATAGGTAGGTCAGGCTGATGAACAACCCTACAACACCTTGCGTCCCCTTCCCGTTCACCCCGTACGTTTGTGAATGGCGCTTGATGCCCCATCCCGGCCCGCGTCTTTCCCGACCGATGCCCTGTCCGGAGACAGGCAAGACTCTGTGTTTCGTTGAGTTGTCATCAGGTTGCGATAACCGTTTCAATAAATTGACCGAGTTGCCGTTGCTGCTCTGCGCTTTGAATGCGCAGGCTTACCGAGCCTTCCGCAACTCGACACGTTGGAACTCTATCTCAAAAGGCTCACAGCACTATGCTTTAGCCTTGTCGCCGTCGGTCGTCCAAGGAATCCGAATACGCAGCCTGTAGTCCTTGAGTCCTACCATAACGTAGCGTGAGTTGCACTTCTCCGGACGAATTGCTGGGCGAATCAATTGGGGAAGTCGTCTGGTCTGGGTAGCAGGCCGTCTGGCTTTTCCGTTACGGCCCGGCCGGTGTTGGCTCCTGAATCCAGCCCAATGGGCGGCGGTGAACAGGTCCAGCCACCAAGTCGCACTCGCATGATGGTTCCTTGCGAGATGGAGATGGGAGGGGGGCAAGCATACCACGGGGCACAAGAAAAAAGGGAGGAAGGGGAGCAAGAAGAAAGCAAGGGCATCATCGTCCAGGGGTCTCAAGAACCCTGGACTAGGGCAATGGGGTGTTATGGAGACGCCAAAAGGAGAATGGAAGGGTCAGGCAGTTGAGAACAAGACCGGGCAGTGGGTCCACTTTGAGGCGGGGACGTGGTGGAGAACCGGTCATTCTGTGGCGTTGAAGGGTCGTCTAGCAGGCTTTGCATGCTCACCTGCCAGGCCGAGAAGGGCAAGAATCGTCCCAGATCGAGATCGCGTCTGTGGCTTGTGCTGCCCACAGCCACACAGCGCAGACACATACGCCGTACCTACCTAAGGTAGACAGGCGCAGGACAGTACCTAGATACGGCAGGCAAGGTGTCTGGCGGCCATGCGAAGTTCAGTCCGCTTTAGGCAAGTGATGGAGCTAGGTGGGTGATTAGCCTCTCGTGATTGGTTCGAACCTGGTCTATCCAGAGTCGCTGGCCCGTGTCTGGCTTACCGTGCGCGGTTAGAGTGGACGTGAACTCGGATGGCCTGTGGCGCCGGTGGCGCCGCACCGTTTTGGCAGCAACACCTCAGCAATTCCCGTCTGTCTGGTCGGTCGCGGCTTCCCTGGCAGGGACGTTCTGGACACGGTACGACTCAGGAGCCGTATTCGACTGGCCTCGGTTTTTGGATGAATATCTGCCTCTGCCGACTGGTCGGCGCTACGCCATCTGTCAATCCCAAGCTGCGCTCTCATGCTGGACGCGCGCACGCGCGCCCATGCCTGAGCCGTCATGAAGCTTGTCCCGCTCAGGCAGGCAAGCAACCTTGTGCTCTTTACCGTTGAATCCGAGCCTGGCGGCATGGTATTCTTCACAAATGCATCCTCAACCATTCGTCCATCTCAGAAGTCTATTGTTAACTCTCATCCCAGCCAAGCCAACCATGCCCGCGGCCCCCAGTCTTGGCCCTCGTGTGTCCGAACACACACACATCTGCACATCTGGCGCAATGGTGATGTGGTGATGGACCGACTGCATTACCGCGAGGCGAGGCGTTACTGACTGCACGCTTCCCCCGCGGGCCCCCGTCCTCAAACACGCCCAAGCCTGGCACCCAAAAGGCAAAATGGAGAGAGAACAGTGGTCCTTGTCATCCAAGGCCCTCGCTGGGGTCTTTCCGCGAGTAAGTAGTCGCGGTCAGGGCCCAGAGGACAGAGGGGTAATTGACAAACCCACCAAGGCGCTTTCCACCATCGTCCGGGGTTCAATTTGGATTTTTCGTTCTGGATTTTCAAAGTAACGACGGGCGGGCATCGTAGCACATGGTCCTGTGGCGGGTTCGTCAGAATTCCACCATGGCAGGGCAGGGCCAAAGTCGTCGAACCTTGAGTCTCGTTCACGGAGTCTTCTCCGGATGACATGGCCTGTCTCCGGCGTTACGGGTGTGGGTGCACGTACCAGGCATTGGGAATAAGCCACCTGGGCACCCAGGGTACCTAGGTACACTACCTACCTAGCGTGCCTAGGTAGGTAAGGTAAGTACCTACCTTAGGTCTACCTAGGTACTAGTTAAGGTAGGGTGGTATGGTACCTAGGGAAGGTAGGAACCGGGCTTGAATAAGGTGCCTATGTCGGTCGCCTCACCTTTCTAATACCGTACCTGTGGATACCTACCTACTTTACCCTGCCTAGGTACCTACCTTAGGGACGCACGAGGAGAGCCGCTGCACCCTTAACGCCGCGAACCAATGGCACCAGTGGACGAACTGATGGGACGTGGATCGCACATGCCCGCCAGCATGACTGCAGTGAAGAGGCACGCCACGTCTCAGAACGCACCGCGCCGTAAGATTCCCTACCTACCTTACCTTACTTGCAGCAGGGAGCTGACGCACCTTACCTGGGCCAGGCTACTTAGTGTTGACGGAAAACTGAGGGAGCCAGAGCACGGATCATGAACGTACACGATACCCGAACCCAGGCACCCACCCGCCTTAGGTAAGCCTTCGACACACAAGGTAGGTAGGTACGGAGACCTCCCAGACTGCGTTGGGGGTTTCGCGGGCGGGAGTGTTTGGTCCAGACTGGCACGCTAATGCCTCGCATTTCCAAGGAACGAGTCGGCGGGAGCAAAGCAAGTTTTTTGGCGACATAAGCAAAGCGCGTCACAGAGTCGAAGGGGTCCTGCGGCCGGCAGCCCTCACCAGTCGGCCTTGAGATCTCACAAATGGCAGTGAATCGGTATCGCGTCCTGCGCCGACCCCTCCAAAACGGAATGGCGCAACCCCACTCTCCGTGCTGGTGCTGGCGTGCTGGTCCCCAAACTGCCACTGTTAACCCCCCTTGCCCTCGTTTGCTATCCTGCTGCGCTCACTCCCTTTTTTGGGGGGGGAGGGGGGGGGGGTTGCCGAGTCTGTCACACAGTGGGGCACTCCTGCATGGCTCGATTACTCCACTCTGCCCTTGGAGACACCACAGGAGACCCGAAAGAAAAAACAAAGGCAAGGGAACAACGGTACCTAGTCGACCCCACCTACTCCCAGGCAGGAGAGCCCCACAAGCTCCTTCGGCGGAGAGGACCCCTCTACCATGTGGTGGCTCCTCGTCTTTCATCGCTGATTTCTATGGTGCATCGCTGATTTCAACCGATCTCCAGGGTCCTAGCTCCCCGCCCAGCGCCGTGCTAAGGTCCCAAGTTGGCCTAGGTACCTACCCTGGAAGACACCTACCTCACTTGCTCACAAGCACAAGCCTTAGCACCTAGCCACCACCGTTCGATCAAATCAGACACGGAACACACACCGATTCCGTTTCCCGTCAATCATGCGGCGCCCAGGGCATTCTGTCGCGCAGCTCAAATCTCGATCCCTGGCCCAGGAATCCCATTGCCACGTCCAAATACGGATGTCGCCTGGTGTCTTTCCATTGGCCGTCGCCCGCATCATGTGTTTTGATTCTCTCCGCTTCGACGCACGTACGTCTCGGGTCGCAGGCCATTCCAACCCGCCGTTACTGGGTGAGCGAGCGAGCCCATGTCTGCGTCTTTCTTTCGGCGTGTTCGTCGCCAGCTCAGCCCAAGCCCACGACGACGACGACGACGACGACGACCACGGCCAAGGAACCAAGGGTCTTATTCCCGCTCCCAGCGTCCCGCAGTCGTGTACTACACACACAAACACACCCCCCATTTTGGCTTTCCCATTCTTCACCCTTGGCTCGGATGCATTTGTGCGCCCCGCCCCTCCGTCCTCCGTCAGATCGGCGATCACGACCCCTAGGGTACCAAGGTTTCTCGTGGCCAGCGGAACCCAACCCACCTCTGCGCCATCTCCATTCAGACCCTGAAGATAACGTCGCACCTGGCGCGAAATGTCCCGCCCGCCTGATCACGACTGATCACTGATCACCGATCACGATCACGATTGACAGGTACATATCCGCCCGGAGTGCTTGTTCCGGCCTGGTATTGCCTTCCATTGCCTTTCCTTTCCCGTCCAGCTGATTCTTACACTACATCGCCGTCCCAACCAAGGAATATTCCCACTCGCCATGCCGGCCCAAACACCTTAATTTTCTTGCGCCGCCCTTCCCGTCTGGGCCCCGTCCCTCGTGCCCCGTCTGCCGTCCCCGGTCCGGCCGTCGCTGCTGCTGCCACCGCCGCTCGGATCGGGGCTTCGGGGGCCCTGGGCCTAGTCATTTGGCCCATGTTGCCCGCTGACGTCGTCATGCCATTGTTACCCACCTTGGGGTCGCCATTGAAGAGAATTCCGACCAACCATCGTGACCAGCTCCACTCCCCCGTACCGAGACTGGGCCTGCCGCCCGGGTACCCTGGTGCCCAAAGTACCTGACGCTGTAGTTTCAAGGGTCTGCCGCGCCGAGCGGGTACATCGGTACACCTTGGCAAGGCCTGGACGAGTCCGCAAAACACTTTTCTCCACCCGCAAAATGTGAAGCGCTTTCGCTCCCCCCGCCACAGAACGGGCCCTTGTTGCTGAGTTGCGACACCATGAATGGTGACCGGCCGTCCGACCCCTCCCTTTCCTCACGGCCGCTCTTGCTCTTGTGCTCGGATGCCAATCTGTCGGCAGATATGCAGCGCCGTTGCAAAACGGTCAACATTGGCCGTTCCTTGCGCTTAGATCAACACTGCGTGGTAGCCTCATCACCCTCACGTCATTGGCCTCTCATCCCTGCATCTTCACTGACTCCAAGGAAGCCGACCCGATGTGCCTTGCTTGGGTAGGGGGACCCCGTAAGTGGTCTGTCTTTGTTTTCCCGCAGTCTGGTCTTGGCTCACTGCGTGCCTCCGCATCTGCACCGGTGTCGCGTCCGATGCTGTACGGCTTCAGGTCCCCTCCCGTCCTCCTTCTGCCCATTGCCCTCTGTCCTGCTTTTGCGGACAAGGAGCCTTGTCCACCGCCACGTCCGTAGTGTAGTCGTACATCGTGGCGGTCCCGCTAGCCTTCCCTCTGTGTACGGCATGCCCCTGTATTGCCTGCGGAACCGTACCTGAGGTCGGGTCTCCTCGCAAGCTCTTCCTCCAACGGGGAGGTTCCCTGCGAGCATCAAGACGATCTTCTGGCCAGAGGTTCTGGGCCCTCTCGCCGGCATGAGGCTGCAGGCTGCAGCCACAAAGTCAAAATCTCGGGGCGGCCATCACTGCAAGAGCGCGGAAGCATGGGGTTTGGGGCCCTGCGGTGCGGCTGCAAGAGAAGACGTCCATGGTGGCAAAGAAGCCCATGAGACAAGCCACAGTTGGCACGAGGTTGTCATTCAATGGTCGTCCAACCACCATCTTGTCCCGTCCACCGCAGGTGTCTTCGGCCGGGGCAGGGAGTCAGCCGCGTGGCCTGAGGCGTGGTCAGGCCCTAGTGTATTGCACATTCGTCTCCTGCAGCTGTTCCCCTCGCGCTGTCTCCACCTCATTGGCCCCGGGAGTGCATTCCGGCCCCGCTGATTGTTCAACCGCGGACGAAATTCGCCGGGCCAACGGGGGTCTCGTCCCCCCGAAAGTTTTCTCTCTAATCTTCCAGGCACAGAAAGAGCCCCCCGTCTGTCATTATTTACCACACCACGGCGAAGGTGGGCCATTCCGCCGAGGTCGAAGGTAGCAATGATCGACGGCTGGAGCATCAGCCTACACTACAGTACGTGCACCTCTTTGGGGGGGGAAACTTAGTAACGATGCACCACCATGTCGACAATATTGGTGCACATCAACGTCCTTGTGACGTGATTTTCTCTTCGTCGGAACAGTTTCCGGAGGGCTTAGAGGCCAATGGAATACGACAGAAAAGAAGGTCAGGGGCTCGAGGGTCTGCGTTTCATGGCCACCCCGGATCTATGAAGCCTGGCAACGTCGACATTTCGGCGCTACAACGCGTGGCAGCGAGAGTTGGCGCTCACGGCGACGATGACGGGAGTTCCGAGCTTAAACCCTTTTCATTTATTTTTGATTTGGGCACAGTATACAAGAGGAAAAAAAAAAAAAAAACTCTTTTTCTAATCTCCCACCCACTTTCTTGGATACCTCCCCTCTCCTCCCCGCTCCCTGGTCGAGTTTAAACGTCGTCTCGTGCACAATTCGGGTCCAATTGGCTTCACAGTGTAGCACAGTGGTTGGCGCGACATGGCCTCAAGAGGGGGGTAACGCCGTAAGCAAACTTCTCCGCAAAACTAACAATAGCTGGCCCTTGCGGGAGTGTGCGAACCGACCCCTCCCTCCTCAAATCCGATAGTGACGGAGAGGGGGAAACGGGACACACAGGAACGTCTTCCCCTCTCGTTAGTCCCAGCCACAAGAGGAATGGGCCAAGGGTAAAAAAAGGCCATCACGGCCCTCCCAAGCCACAATAAACTCTTGACCCAACGTTGCCTAGTTTGTTGACCCTTCTTTTTGGGGGGCACGAGCGCTGACGCTTGACGCTTGACGCTCAACGCCCTGGCCTAATATAAGGTGATCACGCGCTCTGGCGAGAAGACAAAGACCAGACGGGAAAAGCTTCCATAGGGCCGGCCAGAACCGCACAATGGCACAAATCGCACAGATACATACTTCATGGCAAGACAGCCAGGCGGGTAGGTACCTGGCCGCTTGCTGAGGAAGGCACCGAGACGCACTAGAACACGCTCGATCGACCTGTTGAGCTGTCACCGTTACACGCAATTAGATTTTACATCTCGAGTTCCAACACCGAGTTTCAAAATAAGAACAACACGGTGAACTGCCGATGCCCCCGCCGGTAGCGACGACGTATCAACACCCGCCCTCGTCTCCTCTCCCGCAATGACAATGTCTCCCGTTCCTTTTCCCAAATGTATGTTGAGCAAACCCCCTAAAAACCCAAACCTCCCAAAACGCCGCAGACCGACTATGCCGGCCGAGCCTTACCTGCCGCAGGCCGCGTTCCAACCACACCCCTCCTACTGCCGGGGTGAGATCTTCGGGTAAGATATGTACTTCGTGAACTTTGGTAATGGTTCTGCTTGTACATCGCCTTCTCGCCTTTCCTTTTCGTGCTCGATCCTTTAGCTGCTCCGCGGAGGCGGAGGGCCCATCTTGCCTGCGCCGGTGTCGACCTTCTTGTGGGGAGGTAGATCGGGCTTCTTGAAACCTCCATTGGATGAGCCGCCCACCTGAGTAAAGGTTCCTCCCTTGAACCACCGGTCTTCTTCCGCCTTCCGCTTGCGACTAAGCTCGGCCTGGACCTTGGGGTCGACAAGCTCCAGACCCTGCACAGGCGTGAAGGCCAGCGACGACGCCGTGCCCGTAGGCGCTCCCAGCGTCGTGCCGACACCTGACGTCCTGAGGCCCTTGCCACGCAGGTCAATGTTGGAGTTTGCCTGTCCAAACCCACGGAGCGAAGATGCAGCTCCGTTCATGGGCGTTGCGCCGCCCCAGCCCTTGTTCTTGGCGCTGAGCTTCGCCCTTGTCCGCTGGTCGATTTGCAGGTTGCGGATCCGGCCGTCGTTGGCTTGCCCGATCATGCCCAAGCCGGCGGTACCCTCCCCTGTACCGTAGCCAACTTCCCTCTCCTCCTTGCCAAAGGCCATTCTGTTCTGCGCCTTGCGCAGCTCTGTCATGGCTGTTGCCTCCTTGGCCTTTCTTGCCCTCCTCCCACCACGTTTGCGCGACGGCTTGTCGTCGGGAACCGGCAAAGCACGCGGTCCTTTGTTGGGAGGTGGTTCTGTGAGCTTCTCGAGACGCTCGAGGCATTGTGATTTGAGATCCTCGCCGGTAGAACCATCCGGGCTGGAGTGTATGCGGTCCACTCGAGCAGCGAGCAGTAGCTTAGCTGCTACAATTCGCATGGCTTGCTTCTTGAGGTCGTTCGGGATGCCTTGGATGATGGGGGAGTGATAGAGAAATCCTTGTTGTCTGATGCCGATATTTGTGGCCAATCCTGCCGCACCAGCTCCCTTCTTCGAACCCCACGCTGCGATGTTGCATGATGGCGTCTTAGACAGACCGGTTAGCCCCCCTGCCGCGTTCAGCAGCTGCGCGGCCGTCAATGATCCGATCATAGCGGTCAAATTCGGCGCGAAAAGATTCATGCGCGACTGGACGTAGTCTGTGAGGATCTTCTTTGCCTTGTCTAGAGATATTACCATTTCGCATGCTCTCTGTACGCGCAATAGTTCGTCAGGCGACATTGCCCGGCCCTTCGTAGTGGTGGCTTCCACCGTCACGATCATCAGGGAAGGTCCATCGAGCACCGACCGTAGGGAAACCTTCAGCGGGTTGTCCGTAGAATTTGGCAGCGTCTTGATGCTTTCCGAGTCCAAGGGTCCGTTTCCAAGGATAGCGACGACCTTTGCATATTCAAGAGGGTTCGTAATAAGCGTCTCGAGCTCGGGAAACCGTGTCGAGTAGTGATCTCTGATGTATTTGTGTACCAAGACGATCTCGCTGTCGATGAGGGTGGATAGGCTGTTCGATTGCGTGAGGAGGTGGTACTCGGGATGGTCTTCAATGTTGCCGATCAACTGCGTCGGGGTGGGTTGCGACTGGTAGTGTGCGATTTTCTGTAGCGTTCGAGTTACGAAGTCAGGGCTAGTTCTCCCAAGAGACGATGTAAACACTGCTTCGAAAGAGCCAGACGTGTTCTGAGAGGTTTCACTAACCTCTAGTATGGGTTCTAGGGTCTGCATGAGGCTGGCGACGCTGCGAACGTCGCTCACGCCGCCCAGTTGCATCTTCTCGACCTTGGCTTTGGCATCTTCCGCGTCCTCAACCGGTTCGACAGTGCCTGTCATCTCCTCGTCCTCTTCGTCAGCTTCGCTCTGGTCCCCATCCAAGTCCATGTCGCCGGACGGTTTGCGGCCGTTCGCGCGAGGCGCATTGTCCAAACCCAGCGGATCATGGCCTTGCTGTACTTCCTCTGCTTCCGAGCCAGAATCTTCGAAGTCGTTGAGAAGCTCATCTGCAAGGGTGGCCATGATGCCTTTCGTGCCTATGTGTCTATCGTGCCTGTGATGCACTGCTCTGACGAATGAGTGGTCGGGCTGTCGCTTGTGATGTGATGATGAAAACCAACATTTTGCGATAGCCGAAGCCTTGCGAGGCTACGTAGGTTTTTGATTGTGGCTGTGGGACACCAGCCACAAAGTCCTGTTATCGGTGTGGCTGGGCCGATAAGACGCTTTTTTCCACCTGAGTTGGGTACCCTACCTAGTCTACCTACCTAGGCAGGTAGCCTTGAGAGTTGAAGCTGCCACAGCACACACGAGCTCCACGATCGACGCCGTCAGGCAGCGCTGGGCAGTCAAACAATACGCGTCATCTTCATCACCTGGAGTCGCGACTCTGACACAAACATACCGAGTCGATAGATTGCGCGCAGGTCATCAATTGCAGCGAGCGACGCGGCGCCACCGAACATCCAGTCTGCTCCAACCGCGAAATACAACTACTCGCGACCATGGAGGCATCACGGGGACCCCCGAAGGTCAAGAACAAGGCCCCGGCGCCCGTTCAGATCTCGGCGGAGCAACTTCTTCGAGAAGCTGTCGATCGTCAGGAGGTCGCGTTGCAGGCGCCGACGCAGCGTTTTGCTGATCTCGAGGAGCTGCACGAGTTCCAAGGACGAAAGCGACGGGAGTTCGAGGACTACGTGCGCCGAAACAGAGTCAATCTAAACAATTGGATGCGATATGCGGCATGGGAACTAGAGCAAAAGGAGTTTGCCCGTGCGAGGTCAATCTTTGAGCGCGCGCTGGATGTGCATCCCAACTCGGTCCCTCTTTGGATCAGATATATCGAATCGGAGAGTAAGTGACCTCCACGAACGTTGCAAGAGACACGAATTACTAACAACGCTGCAGTGAAGAACCGAAATATCAACCATGCGCGGAATCTTCTGGACCGAGCAGTCACGCGGCTGCCCCGTGTTGACAAGTTGTGGTACAAGTACGTTTACATGGAGGAGATGCTCGGCAACATTCCGGGAACTCGCCAGGTATTTGATCGATGGATGCAGTGGCAGCCTGACGAAGCCGCGTGGGGCGCATACATCAAGCTAGAAAAGAGATACGGGGAGTACGACAGAGCCAGGGATATCTTCAGGGCCTTCACCATCGTCCACCCAGAACCCCGGAACTGGATCAAGTGGGCGCGGTTTGAGGAAGAGTTCGGGACCAGTGACATGGTTCGTGACGTGTTTGGAACGGCAATTGAAGAACTGGGTGACGAATTCGTAGACGAGAGGCTATTCATTGCCTACGCTCGTTTCGAAGCCAAGTTGAAGGAATACGAGAGGGCCAGAGCTATCTACAAGTATGCTCTAGACCGATTGCCGCGTTCAAAATCCATGGCTCTTCACAAGGCCTACACGACATTCGAAAAGCAGTTTGGAGACAGAGACGGCGTTGAAGACGTTGTGCTGTCAAAGCGCCGAGTATTCTACGAGGCCCAGGTCAAGGAGAACCCCAAGAACTACGATACTTGGTTTGATTACACGCGACTCGAAGAAACTGCGGGCGACCTTGACAGAGTCCGGGACGTTTACGAGAGGGCAGTTGCTCAGGTGCCACCGGCGCAAGAGAAGAGATTCTGGAGGCGCTACATCTACCTTTGGATAAACTACGCCATCTTCGAAGAGCTTCAAGCAAAGGATGTCGAGCGAGCACGGCAGATCTACAAGGTGTGCTTGGAGTTGGTACCTCACAAGAAGTTCACATTTGCGAAAATCTGGCTCCTGAAGGCCCATTTTGACATCCGACAGGGTGAGCTCACTGCTGCTCGTAAAACACTGGGCCAGGCCATCGGCATGTGTCCAAAAGACAAGCTCTTCCGAGGCTATGTCGAGCTGGAGCTTAAGCTCTTCGAGTTCCTGAGGAGCCGAACACTGTACGAAAAGCACATCGAATGGAACCCCTCCAACTGCCAGACTTGGATCAAGTTCGCCGAGCTGGAACGCGGCCTAGATGATCTGGATCGTACAAGGGCTATCTTTGAGCTGGCCGTCAACCAACCAATTCTCGACATGCCCGAACTTTTGTGGAAGGCGTACATCGACTTTGAGGAAGAGGAGGGTGAGTACGAGAGGACGAGAGAGCTCTATGAGCGCCTACTCGAAAAGACGGACCATGTCAAGGTCTGGATCAGCTATGCCCATTTCGAGCTCAATATTCCGGAAGACGAGGAGGAAGCCGAGGAGGAAGCGCCCATCAGCGACGAGGCCAAGGCGAGGGCGCGCAAGGTATTCGAGCGCGCACACAGGAGCATGCGGGAAAAAGATCTCAAGGAAGAGACGGTCACGTTGCTCAACGCGTGGCTGTCTTTCGAACGGACACACGGCGCAGCGGAAGATGTGGAGAAGGTACAGAAGCTGATGCCGCGCAAGACGAAGCGCAGGCGTCGCCTAGAAGACGACAGCTTCGAGGAGTACATCGACTACGTGTTCCCGGCAGACGACAAGCAGACCCAGAATCTGTCGAACTTGCTGGCAATGGCACAGGCCTGGAAGCAGCAAGGAGGGGACTCAACGGCATAAGACCCCTCTTGGGGCTTGTAGTTCCTGTTTGTGTATTTTCTTTTGTCTGTACCATGGACGTTATTGAGAGGATCGTTCAATTTGAGTTGCCCATCATGGAGGAGGGTTTCGGCTATCCATGTCTCGTCTCATTTTCCCACGGACCGTCTGTCAAGGGCACCCCAGGCTGTCGGTCATTACGTCTTCAAAACAGGACGCCGGCGAACAACCTATTTTGCCCTAGGTGAAATCCCCTCGCGCGGGGGCCCGAACGAACATCGGCTACCCAGAGCCACGGTAAAGCGGAAGCCACCAAGATGCGTACAAGGTCGGTCTCAAATCATCTGACGATGCGCTGTCAATCAAAGGTGCGGTTGCGTTGCTGGGAGGGAGGGGTGGGACCAGATACGCGGCGAAATCAGAACAGGCAGTCCAATAAACGGGGCCCCGGTCAGGACGCTCAAATGCACCATGATGTCATGGCCTGGCTGATTTCTCAGCCGCTAATACCATTTGCGACATCAGAAAGGCGGCGGCGGCGCGCACGACAAAACACGCGACTCTGGGCGTGCAGCAGCAGCAGGCCACGCCTTGCTTGAATCAGGCGACTCCGCGTGGGGGAAAGGTTGGCAGTGCCCACGCCCTTACTGCACTCTGGGCGGGCGTGGGGTATTTCGAAGCCAACCGCATGCCAATGGGGTATCACGCGCAACTGTGTCTTGACTATGCCGTAGGGGCGGACCACAAGGGAACTGATCGGGAGCAAGCCATGTCTCATAGTTGAATCGGTAACTTAACACTGCCTGCCTTCTTTGCCAAAATAAAATCAGGAATCCATCCAGTCCCTTAGTCTGAACATAAAGACAGTGAAGTGTATGTGTGTGTGAGAAAAAAAAGAGAGAGACAGAGAGACAGAGAAAGACTATGGGGGAAAAAAGAAGGCATGTCAACCAGTGTAGATCGGACTGAAAGAGGACTAAGGTCCCCCCCACCTCGGCCCCAAACAAGTAATTGCATTCCGGCTTAAGCAACGGGACCCAGGAAGCCGTCATTACCGTCGTATATCATCATCCCGCATATTCCCCCCATCCCTTTCCGTTTTTCCCCAATCGTTGGAAAGGCACCGTCCCTCACCGCTGCTTGGGCGCCCTGAGATCTGCCGGGTGTGGCCAGACCTCCTACATTCCCAAGCCAACACAGCTGGCCCCAATCGGACCCTGGCGATCAGCTTCGATCTAGGTGCCGAGGACCCATTCGGTTCTTCGTTCTGTCTGAGCTGCATGTTGCCATATTTGTTCCGGTTGGTGCAACCGTCATCCGGAAGGGCTGACCATGAGCGTTAACCAGCGATGATGCGCCTGGTCGTTGTTGACGGCGGAGGCCGATTAGTAACGGCGGCGGTCTGTCACAATCCAATTATGATCAGTTATGGTTCGTAGTATAACAGCAAAATCGCGTCTAGATTCTGCAACAAAAGGGAAAAGGGGGATCCATCTATCTGAGTAAACGCAATGCAGGGCGGGTGCTCGTGGAGGACCCGTGTGGAACGCCGGTTCTACATCTCCCAATGCACTATAATGAATTCCATTTCTGCCTGCTCAGATGCAGCCGGTGCTCCACCATGTCTTGCGAAAAATTTCGTAACGTCGTATAAGGGGGAGGGGGGAGGGGATGTGATACAGTCATGGGAAAACAAAGATAGGAAGTGACAGTGCTGAGACGTCTAGTGCAGAGAAACAGTGTAGCACGTGGCGTTGTGGGTGCCCGTCGAATGAGGGAAAAGCAGAAAGACAGATAGGCTCGGTGATGGGCACGACAGCTGCCTCTTCAGTCTCCTTCACCTCCTTGGGTCGTAACCGACAGGAGGCGCAGGTAAGGGTCCGGCAGAGTACGGGTTGCCGTCAGAGTAGACAGGCCCGTAGTCGTACCGTTCTGCCCGTGGAGAAGCTGAAGAATACCAGTCGTCAGCCCTACTTCTTCTGCCACCGTCCATACCGCCGAGCCTCCTCTGTCTCTCGAGCCGTTTCTGATGCCGCATCGCCTTCTCGTGTTGGAATTGCTTGCATTCGTTCGTCATCTCCTTTGCTTCCTTAAGCTCAGACCAGGCACCTTTGATACCAAGCGCAGCAATACCAACAGAGGCGGCGTCTTGCACGATGGCTTTGGTCTTGAGCTTCTTGGCTTCTTGCGGGCTGAGCCTGCCTTCCCTCACTGCCTTCTGCCGAGCATTGCGTTTTTCCATACTCTGATAGACTCCATGTGCCGCGTGAATAGTAGCAACGGCCGCGAGGCCGGTGGTAATCACTTGCTTACCTCTCATTTTCCTTGCGCGCTTCTCGTCGTCGTCCGAGTCCCCGAGGTCGGATTCGGAGCTCGCATCCGACCGTGCCCCTCTCCGGCGGGAGCGGTCCCGACGCCGGCTGGTGTAAGACGACCTGTCGTCATCATAACCGTCGCGTGCGCCGCGACTGTAGCCCCTGTCGTAACCGTCGTATTCATCCGAGTATCTTTGGCTCAATCCGCGGCGGGAGCCTCGGTCGTCGTAGTAGCTGTCGTCACGAGCGTGTCTATCCTTCTCCTTGTCGCTGGGGTCGCTGCCAATGCCAATCTTGGCGAGCTTCTTCCGAGCCGAATCCACGACGCTGCGGCTTCTGCTTCTTTGACGTCGGCCATCGCGGCTTGACGCCCGGCTGTCATACGAGTCGGCGCTCCTGCCGCGGCTCCGGGAGCGAACATTCTCAATAGCTTTTTTTGCGCCGAAGGCACCCAAGCCGGCGGTGGCCAGAGCAGCCAAGCCCGGTCCGCCTCCGCCGTCCGAACGGGCGCGAGAGCGGGAGCGGCTGCGGCCGGTCCTGCGATCCTCCTCAATGTTGCGCTTGGAGCCGTTGATGACGCGGTTACCAACAAGACCACCAATGACAGACTCAGCCAAGCCTAGCTTGCTCTGCTTCTCACCGCCTTGGGCGGCGTCGATGGTGGCAGCGCCGGCAGCCGCGGTGAGAATGCGCTTCGTCTTCTCACCCTTCCAACTGCCGGGCTCCTTGGCGACGCGGAAAGCTTCAGTGGCACCCGCAATGAGTGAAGCCATGGCTGCCTTCTGCATCTTGCTAGCAGCCTCGCCGCCCGGGCCTCGAGATTTGGAGCGAGAGCCTCGCGAATCCGGGCTGCCTCGGCGGCTCCTGGTGTCGCTGCGGCGGTCGTCGTGACCACCGCCGGCGCCTGTGAGCGCCTTGACTGCAACCCCCAAGCCTGAGGCGGCCAGGGCGTTTTCCAGAAAGGACTTGGAGCCCTTCTTCTCCCGTTCCCCACCCTCGTCATCGGAATAGTATTCCGAGACTCTGCCGTCGCGACCGCGGTGCAAAACACAGGTGGAGTTCCTCTCCTCCTTCTCCTTGTGCTTGCTGTAGTAGTCGGCGCCCTGATAGCCAGCAAGTGCTCCGGCAGCGCCAAGGGCGGCAGAGGTCAGGTAGTTGCGCTCAACGTCGCCGCCGTGTTCCTTGGCCTCCCGACGATCGTAAAGCTCCTTGCCACCAAAAGCCAGAGCGGCACCGGCGACAGCTGCGAGGATCTTTTCCTGCTGGTTGAGAACACGTCTGCGAGATCTCTCTTCCTCCTCGTAGTAGATGCTGCCAGGCTTCTTACCGCGGCGGTCATAGTCGCGTCCGTAGTAGCCGCGGTCGCGGTCGCGGTCGTCATAACCCCGGTAGTCGTCATAATAGCCGGGTTCAGCTGAGCGGGTCCTGCGTGCGTCCCTGTATCCCGGGGGAGGGAAGTCCCGGCGGACTTCCTCGACGGAGAGGTCACTATCCTCCCGGCCCCTGGGAACCAGCTCGCGGGACGAGTAGACCTTTAGGTACGGGTCGTCTGCGTAGCGAGGATCGATTCTCTCCTCACGACGCTCCTCGCGCACATAGCGGCGAGTGCGCGAGGGTTCGTAGTCGTAGCTCATGCCGGTCGACGAGAGTAAGCTCTAGAGCCAAGAGGGCTCGCCAGAGGGGTCGTTTGGGCGCGGGGTATGATGGTGGATCCGAGGGTGAATCGTGCGTGGTTTGTTGATTCGGTGGCAGCACCACGAGATGCGAATGCTGGAGATTGTAGTGTCTTCGAGATGTAGTGCGAGTGCAGCGGCGTTCTGCTTGGGTGGCCGTGTGCGTTTTTGGGCCGTTGAAAGTGGTGGAAGAGGGAGAGGCCGTCCAGGAGTGTGGAGGGGAGTAGAAGAAATGATGACCGCAGACCGGGGGAGCCAGGGCTGGGAGTGCAGGTGGTGGTGGTGGTGGTGGTGGGTGGAGGGCGGTGGGCAAGGGTCCAGCAAGACGGGAAGGGAAGGCAACCAGGCATGGAATGCTGGCTGGTTCAGGCAGAGCAGCCAGCGAGGAGAGCGGGCTGGGCAGGGCAGAACAGGCAGGGTTGGGTGGGTGGCCAAAGGCATGGATGCGACTTGACTTGTCGACGACTCAGACTCAGACTCAGCGTCGCAGCTTGCGGAGGTCGCGGGATCCCGACCAGGTGGGCGGCGTTGGATGCCGAGCAGGTACCCTCTACACGGAACTTCGTCTTCCAGCCTGCCGCCGAGCGTGCGCCTCTTCTCCTTCTCACAGATGGTGCTTTGCTTTGCTTTGCTTTGCTTTGCTTTGCTTTGCTTTGCCTCCACCCCCGAGGTTGCTCTGGGCCGGCCCTTCCTCCCCCATCTGAACAACAACCTCTCATGCCAAAGCCGTTTGGCCATCCAACGCAAGGCACTGCCAGGGATACCTTACCTTGGGTAGATGGGGGGGCGGCGGAAAATAGCCAGGCTATTTCCGGCCTTGGAGGCCATGTCGACTTGCCCTGGCCTGGCCGCATGCCTCTCTCGGCTCTCCAAAGCTGCCCGGGACTGGCGGGGACCGCGTTGGTGCCCTCCGCGGACGGGTGTTCCCTGCGACAGCCCGATGCCCAAGCCGCCGCCCATAGCTTCGATGGTTTCGGTGTGTTGGGGGAACAAAGTGGAAGAAGACATGCGGCTGCCCAGGCTTTTGCCAGCCCCAACAGCTAAGCTGCATTGCACTTGAAACCCGGCGAAGGTGCGCGCACCGCACCGCACAGCATCACATACCTTACTGTTAGTACGAGGCCCCTGGTGTTTCTGGCGGCGCAGCTGCACTCGCAGTCTGGCGCATGCAGGGCTTGTGACCGCTGGCTTCAGGAAAGGGAGGGGGCCGCCGCCGCTGGGAAATGATATCATAATAGGAGCCACGCCGGCCACTCAGATGGCGTCGGGTCTCCTAGTCCTCAACCCCAACACAGCAGCCCCGCCCACAATAGACGGCTCGGGCTCGGTATGCCCGTCTGCTGGCACTCGCTCAGCCATGTTCACGTGCTGCATTGGACTTTTCCCACGGTTCTTCCAATTGTGTCCCAGTGCAAAGTAGGCACTGTAAATGTGGCTTAAACAGTGTTTTCAAATAGTGTCACACCCCCACACGAAGATTGTGGTAGGGCCCACCGGTTCAAAAGCTGCATTGGACTGGCGACGGGCAGAGCAGGCAGAACACAACAGGGCAGGCTAGCCCGCGACAGCGACAACGGCAGCGGTAGGAGGGGAAGCCTGTTCTGACCGCCCCCAGAGCCAGTGACGTAAGTTAGCCCCCCCTCCTTCTGAGGCTGGGTCTACAAGTGGCGCAGCGGCTAGACCGACACAGGACCTGTCTCTCACGTGGGCCGTTCATATCGTGGCGGCTGGCTACCGTTTACACTATCCACCGGACCACCCACACACACACACAGTACACACTGTATGGGACACGGTGAGGCGACACTCTTGTGCGTGCTCCCAAGATTGAGTATGCACAACGACGACGACCACCACCACCACCGCCGCCGCTGCCGCCGCCGCCTCCAACAGTGTCGTCTGACCTGTGGCTTAGCTGTTGTTCACCATCCCTGCGTCGTCAAGCGCACATAACTTGTTTCGAGGACACAAGTCACGTGCGTGCGGCGGCCAAGACGTCGGCTCGGATGCGTTCCCGCTCGTCAGAAACTTGGCTGGGTTGGCCGCTGCTCGCCGGCGAAACGGGCAAACGGGCAAACGGGGAAGCGGCCGGGAGTGGGGTCCCAAGGGTCCATTACCTAAGGTAAGGTTAGGTACCTGGGTACCGGTAAGGCCCGACCTGATTTGCCCACCACTCACAAACGGCGCTGGCCAATGATGTAATCCAGCTTGTGGAGCCGCCCGTTACCCGCCAACCATATCCCTCCACCGCTTCACCACGTAATAAGGTAAGGTACCTACTGGGAACGCCGACGGAGCTTTATTATTCAGAGACGGATACCGCACCCTCGTCCGTCAGGACAAGACGCAGCGTGGAGGCCCGATATCTCCAGCAGAGAGCTGGCTCAACCTAAGCGTCTGGTGCTGTTCTCAGGAGTGACTTGGCGCCCCGTGTGTGAAGTTGCCTTGATCATGAATCCGGAGGCTGTCACCAGGTCGTACGGAACGAACACAGAGGAGTTGACGTACCCGTGCCCCCTTCCCCCCGTCATCCTTGCTCTTTTCCCAGCCTCCCACGTCCCGTCAACCCATTTCACGATCTTGGCCGACAAACACGCAACCTGGCGCCAATCAAGTTCCCTGTCCGTTCAAGTGAGCCAGCACCGCAATGCCATCACCTGTGTTCCCGTTGGATGCATTGCCAGATGCCGTGCGAGGCGAACCTGGGCAGTGTGATTCGACAGACGACGTGACGCACGCAGAGGCAAACAGACCAACTGTCAACGTCACGCCAGGAAGCTGGTCGAGCCTTAGCCGTGTGCTGCCCTGCTTTTTCTCTCCGAGAAACCGCTTTGCCGTCTGCTTCTGCAGCTGCTCTCTTCCCGCGCACCCTGCTCCTGGTGCCCGAGGTCCTGCTGTATCCGGTGCTGCAGCTGGAGCTGGACCTGGACCTGGAGCTGGACCTGGAGACCTACCAAGTAGACCTGGAGCGGCTGGCTGCAAGGGCAACATCTCGACCCAACCTCCGCTTTCCAAGCTTGACCGGGGGCCTCACCAAGATTTTCCCACTTTTCCCCCCTCACTGACACCGACGCGCAACTTGCAACTCGCTTCCACGACCGCTGTCGCCATGCCGATGCGTCCCAATTCGTTCTGGCCTGGTTGCACCCGGGCTCGGCTTGATCGCGTACAGCGTCATTCCTCTCCTTGACCGCATCACCAAGCCTCTGTTGCTTTGGTATATAACCAATGGCCCAACCGGCCGACAATGTGGTCGCTCCTCCCCTTCCTCTCTCCATCTCCCGTTGTCCTCCTTGTTTGCTACAGCACTGTGATACCCCCGCTTTCGAAGAAGCCTTGCCGTCCTCCATCCAACAAACTTGTGATACCCCAGGTTCGCCCCAGGAATTCGATACCACGAAGCCAAATCAAGATGCAGTCCGCCATCCTCTCTCTGGCCCTGGCCGCCAACCTCGTCTCCGCCACCGGCCTCCGCCCTCGGCAAGCTGCTGTGTAAGTCGCCGCCGCCGCCCCCACCCCCGCCCCTCCGAGGCAGGCCAATACAGGGACTAACCCCGGGTCTCAGCTCTGACGCCGCCGGCTTCTCCTCCGCCGCCGACGCTCTCATCTCGGCCTACATCCCCGCCCCCGAGTGGGAAGCCCTGACTTCGGCCGTTGGCTCCGCCGCCAGCGCCGCCGGCGTCACCCAGGACGTCAAGGACGTCGTCTACTCTGCCCTCAAGGCCACCGAGGCCCCCGGGTGGTTCGCCAGTGTCATCCCCACCGCCTACGCGTCGCAGTATGCCGCCCTCGAGTCCGCCATCGACGACCTCCGCCCGACCGCCACCGTGACCGTGCCTGGCCCCGTGCCCACCGTTATTGCCGTCACGACCACCGATGCTGACGGCAACACCATCGTCGCCAGCGTCTCCACGACCCTCACGCCGGTCCCGACCACCATCACCACCGACCTGCTCCCCACCCCCAGCCTCAACGTCAGCATCATCACCGGAACCAACTCTGAGGGCAGCACCTTCACCTCGACCCTGGTCGCTACAAACGCCAGCGAACCTGCCGCAACCACTGCGTGAGTACACTTCCTCCTGCCCTAGGGCTTCTGGGTAAAGCCCCCAACTTCCCCGGCTTCGGCTCACATCGTGCAACAGTACCGAGACCGTCACCACTGACGCGAGCGCCACTGGGTCTGCCACCGTGACCGGGACTGGAGCCGATGCCAGCGGCACAGATGCTACTGGCACCGACGCTACTGGTACAGGTGCCACCGGTACCAGCACCGACGCCCCTTCCGAGACTAACGCTGCTGCCCCCGTGGCCGTGGCCAATGGCCTCGCTGGTGTCGCCGCTGTTGTCGGGCTCGTCATGGCCCTCTGAGCTGCAGAACCCAGGCGCGAAACATGAGAAGAGGGAAACGTAACGCATACCCGTGACGGACGAAATTACGAAGGCAACGGCACTGAGAAATTGTACATAATGCCTTCCTTTTCCGGCCCTGTGCTTTCGCGGGAGTGCCTTTGGCATATGCCACGACTGCGGTAAGCCGGGGGGGGGGGGACCACTCTGCCTTGAACGGCGACACAGTAATGAGTAATTTGGAATGAACTTGACTACGTCAAAATACCTTCATTGGCAGCTCAGCGAGAAAAGGTCGCGGGCCGTTCTTACCTGGGTTGTGACTTTGGCACGTAGATGGGAATGTGGAAACAGGCACAGTGGTGTTCAGTTGCCCATCGAACCCCATCAGGCCTTCGCCGGTTAAACGCCAACCACTCCAAATTTATTCATTTTTAGGGTCCTACTCGTACAAAACGACACCAGCCAAATTCATTGGGCGATGGTGCTCTCTTCGTTTCCGTGTGGTGATGATGGTGAGGGGGGGGGGGGAGAGAGAGAGAGAGAGAGAAGTCTAGAACCGTGAACCACCGCCTCCAATTCCTCTTGTGACCGCTCGAATGCATTTCTTACCCTACCCCCCTTGTTCCCTGAAGAGCATGCAGAAACTATGTGCAGTAAAAAAGAAGAAACTTTTTTCTTCGTCTAGCAGAAAGAGGCGAGAGGAAAGAGACGAAGTCCCCGGTGAGGGTCAAAAGAAAATCCGACGAAAGCCAACCGTTAGACCATGATGTCGGACCTGTGCCGAGTACGCTGGAGAAGAGACTTTCATCAAAGTGTGTTTTGCGTGGCTGTGTGGAAGGGCGACCTCGTATCCCAACGCAAGGTTGTTGCCTCTTGCTCGCCCATAATTAATCCACGTTTCCCATCATTGCTCAACTGAACCGAACCCTACCACGGGTTTGCGTTGCTAGCCACCCAGCAAGAAATCTCTCCGCCGTCTCCCTTTTGCGAGAAAGCAAGGAACTTTTCCAACCATTTGATGAGGACAAGAATCGTGGGCTTGCGTCGACTGACACACCAAGAAACGTTGCAAATTCAACGATACTCGGTGAGTGAGAAATCGCCCAATCCCAGCAGTGGAGAATCGTACTCCTCAGAATTTGGCAGCTGTCGAAGAGATTCCCACCAAAGCTGCGTAATTCGTCAAACATTTTTCTTCCGCCGCCCTGCTCCAGGATGCCAACCCTCACGACGGTCCTGCCCCGGCAGCCACCTTCTTCGCTTCATCATGGAGAGAATCCATGTTGGACAGAGGCAAATCTCTGCCGCCCTGACGGACCGTCTCGTAAAAGGCAATCAAATTTTCAAGACCAACAAAGTTGGCCGTCTCCTCCGTAGCATCCTCCATTGCACATGCCCGGAACTCCTCAAACATCTCCGAATCAAAATGCCGGGCCAGAAAATGAGACCAGAACCGATATAAGGATATCATGTCGCCAGGGATGTTCCCGGCCAAAGCGTCCCGCCGTTGCGAAAGCGCGCGTGTACGAAATTCAGGGTATGGAACGTCGTCAATGTGGGATTCCGTGACTGAATTCTTGTCTCGAATCCGCATCACCAAATGCGCGCGCTGAGAGGGACTAGGCACACTGCCGCTGCTGCCGCTGCTGCCGCTGCTGCCGCTGCTGCCGCTGCTGCCGCTGCTGCCGCTGCTGTCGCCGCCGCCGCCGCCGACGATACTGCAGCTATCGGCTGAAGCTGCCTCGCCAGCACAGGCCTCGTCAGCCCCGTCATCCAACTAGGACTGGAGGGCTTCAGCAGGCTGCGAATGGTTTCCGTTTGTCAGGGGCGCAGTCTCGTCCTGCGCATGAGTAGAGCCATTGACAAGAGGCTGAATCTTGGACTCCGCGTTGGCAGATGCCCCACCTGACGCCTCGCCGGCCTGCTCTGATGAGGTGCTGGGCTGGAATTCGGGCACGTGGACGGATAGCTGAGTCTCTGCGCCGACGCTGGTGCCGTTAACCATGCCGTTGGGCTGTCCGGCGGCCCCCTCGACGGGGTAGTGGAGGTAGCCATTCTCGACGCCGTTAGGGTACCCGGTCGGGGAGGCCACGGCGTACTCCATCCCGTTAGGATAGGGAGCCAGAGCATGCATGGAGCGGTGGTAGAAGAAGTGAGGCCCAGTAGTGCGCGCAGATTCGAAACGCTGCTCCATGGTTGGGTAGACAAACTTCTGCCAGTGGGTACGGGAACGCACTCTCTCGACGTTGTCGTCTCCAATGACGTAGTCCAGCTGGGTGCATTCGCCGAGAACCGCGCGCATGACGGCAGGATCTACTGCAATCTCTCGAACTCTCGAGAAGCCGGCCACGAGGTCCACAGGAACGAAACCTTGGCTGTCCATGTGCTTGCGCAAAAATTCATCCTTCAAGAGGTTCTCGACGGAGAAGTAGTACTCCAGTTGCGGGATCAAGATTTGTCGTGTCTGTTCATACCAAACAGTGTAAGACGAAGGAGTCACGGGCATGTTGTAATCCCAAGGGACTTGACCAACGTTCGTCTGAACTTGCCGCATGCGACCCGTGTTCGAAGAGCCACCAGCTCCACGGAAAGCTCCGGAAGCATTGGACTGGCCGCGACCGCCGCGACCGCCGCGAGACTGAGGGCCACCGAAGGAAGGGGGGAAATTGCCGCCTTGGTGCAGAGGAGGGCTGGCGTATGAGCGTGGGGGGGCCTGGGAGTACGAGCCATTGGCCACGTAGGAGGACTGCTGGCCGTGCATGGGTGCATTGGGATGACCACCACGGCCACGGTAGCCACCGCGGCCTCTGTCGCCACGACCCTCTCCTCTCTCTCTGACAGGTCCAGCCTGCTCCTGCTCGTTGATTAGTACGAAAGCCGATTACACGGGGTCAGCATAGGGTCGAGCTTACGGTTGTGGCATTAGACTGCGACTCCTTGATGCGGTCGCCAGAAGCCGGGGCGGCCGGCTTGCGCTGCTCCTTGCCGTTGGAAACATCCATCGAGGCCCGCTTGTTAGCAGTCGGGGGCTGCGAGTTGGTCCGGGCCGGGGCATTGCCGTCTCTGGCGCGATCGCGAGCCTCGCCTCCAGTCTTGGACGGGGCGGCAGAACCAGCCGCCTTGTCAGAAGTGGCAGCGGCACCAGCGCCGTGGCCCCCTCGGGAAGTAACGTCGCGACCACCACGAGCACCACCTCGGCCTCCGCGAGACCCTCGTACTGAGGGGATAGGAGTAGAAAACTGAACAGACGGCACGAAGTCCATTCGCTCCCACTTGTCCTTGGAACGTCCCTTGGGACCGGACTCATCCTGGGCGTCAACCTCTGCCCGCTCAGTCTTCTCGGCGGGCCTGCGCTTCTCTTCCTTGACAGCTTCCTTGACCGCCGTCTCAGGCGTGGGCCATGAGGAAACGTCACCGACGGGGGGAGGTATCTCGGTGGTCCGGCTATCCCTTTCGATGAGTCTGGAACCGCGGGCACCGTTCCTTCTAGCAGCGGCGTCACCGTCACCGACCTTACGCTGAGTCTTGGTGCCGTTGATAGCACTGTTGGTGGTCTCGGAGACTTCGGTGGCCTTGCTCTTCTTCTTGGACTCCTGGCTGTTGGGCCAGGCGTCAGCGGCGGCGGCAGTTGCGTTTGCATCGGATCGAGTGGTAGAGGCGGCGGGCAGGGTGACGGAGGTCTTTGCGGCCTGGGTCTCCTTCCGTTGCGTCCAAATGTTGACCGAGGGAAGCGGGGCCTCGACCAGTTCAATCTTGGGCTCCTCCTTCTCCTGCTCTGCCGCCTTGTCCTTCTTGGACTCATCGCTGGACTCCTTCGGAGCCTTGCCCTTCCTTGGCTTCCTAGAGCCCTTCTTCGGCTCGGCC
The DNA here is from genome assembly GCA_025962755.1 of Colletotrichum tropicicola. Taxonomy (NCBI): domain Eukaryota; kingdom Fungi; phylum Ascomycota; class Sordariomycetes; order Glomerellales; family Glomerellaceae; genus Colletotrichum; species Colletotrichum tropicicola. The sequence goes on from JAOWMA010000272.1 coordinate 44,933, forward strand.
TCGTCGGTCACACGAGTGGATGCACTTGCAGATCTCACGCTCTTGTCGCTTCTTCGGGCAGAGCTCTCGGTGGCGGCGTCCTCGTCATCGCGTCGAGAGTCAGTGACGGAGGCAGCGGCGGATGTGTTGTTTGTGGCGTTGGCGTCGGCCTGCGCGGACGAGACGTCCTGCTTGGCGACCAGCTGGGCCTTGAGGCTCGTATTTCTCGATGTCTCTTCTTCGGCGGAGCCGGTCTTGACGGCGTTGGGCTCAGCGGTGGGTTGTTCGCCGTTAGCTGAGGTGACGGAGTCCTTGATGTTCTCGGTGCTCTGGGTTGCCGGTGTCGCGGCAGTGGTGGCCGCCTGACCTTTGGCGGCTTGAGCGTAAGAAAATGCGGTGGCCATTGTGTCTGATACAAAGGCTGGTGCAGAAATAGGCATGCCTCAAAAGACTATTGGGGGTAAGTCGGACCAGAAAAGACGGTCAACAAATCCGATCCTGCCAGGCCCCGAGGTAGGGCTTCTGTGTGTCCTGCGGTGAGGGTAAAGCGAGGTCTACCAACAACTCCCCGAGCGGAGACAGACCGGAGAAGGCGAACCAACCTCCCCGTGCGGTCTGGAAACGAGTCGAGCGTCGGGCTGCGGTGCCGATGGGAAAGTCTTCGTCGTCGATTGACGTCGTCGGAGGTCGTGAGTGACTGTTCAGAGGGCAAGATGTCAGGACGGAGTGGTCTAGCCAACACAGCCAGAGCGGAAAAGATGGTTGCTGTGCTGAGCGAGTGCGGGGAGGGAAACGAGGTTCCGACAGAGCCACGCTCACGCTGAACTCGGCAGGCAGGAGAGGGCGGGATGCAACAGGAAGGGGTGAGGGGTCGTAAAAGCTGGTGTAGTTCGTACCGAGTAGCGGAGACTTTTTTTTTTGAATTTTTTTTTCCGTTGAGGGTTGGTCAACGAAAGGTTTGTGGGCTCAAGGGAAGGGGGGAAAGCGAGGCGTCCGGAGATGGTCGGGTTGCCGCTGCCGCGATCTAAGGAAAATGTGAACGACGGTAAACGCAAAGTTTCGATTGGGCGAGGGCTTGTCGGGCCTGAGGGGTCCGCGCTGGTCGTGTACGGAGGAACGTCTGCAGTAGACAGCGAGCAGAGTGCGTCAGCGCAGCAGGACGAGAAAAGAGACGGCCACAGAGATTACCGACGGAGCAGGTAAGGCTGTGGAGGAGAGGGAGAGGAGATTGTGTGTGTGGTTGTGGAAGAGGGGAGGGAAGGTAGGTTACAGGAATAAAATCTGAGGCCCGAGTTTTTTTTTTTGTGAATGAATTTTTTTTTTCTTCTCGGGAAAGACACTGCCAGCAGACCGGACCAGGTTGGCGCTCAAGGCAAAGGTGGAGGCAGCTGGTCGACCTGACTTTTTTTTTTATTTTTTTTAGCGGGGATGGGAGGGGGAGGGGAGGAGGAGAGAGAGAGAGTGGACAGTGACTGTTGCTGCGACTGACTTACTGACCAACGGGGGAGGCAGTGGAAGGCGGTGGCAGGTGAAGCATTCCGGGCATGCCCTGGAAGACGGCGGTTGAGGGCAAAGGGCAACCTGGAAAAGGCAGAGGGCAGAGGGCAGAGGGCAGAGGGCAGTGGACAGAGGACAGAAAGTCGGTACCCAAGGGCAAGGTACCTTCTAATGTCCAATAGGTCCATATATAACTACGTGCCTAGTAACCTCCTACCTAAAGTACATATACACAGGGTAACAGGCAGGTAAGTGCCTCTAAAGCAGCTTTCCTACCTACCTACCTTACCTGCATACCTACCTACCTACTTGACCCAAAGGTGCCTTACCCAGGTAGGTACATAGTAAGATAGGTACCTACCTATCTAGGTCGGTAAGGTCGGTACCTGGTAGGCAGTAAAGGCCGGAGTAAGGTGGTGAAGCGCAGAAGAGGCCGTGGGAGTGAATCATGCACCCGGCTGGCTGAGGTGCCCTGAGGTGGTGATTCACCCAGCTGTCTCAGACGCTGTAGGATAGGTACCTTAGGGTGCTTTGCCCGTGTCCGGGACAGTTGGTAGGCACTTTCAGGTGCCCGTTCAACCCCGGGCAGCCAGTGGCACCCATGGAAGGTAATACCTACCCAAGGGGGGTCGGGTGGTTCAAGGTGAGTCCAGTGTCCGCCCTGGGCCACGGATGACCCCAAGCAGCGACAGCAGGCCCGCATCAAGGTACCTTGGGTCAGGTACCGACCTAATAGGTAGGCACCAGGCTAGGTATGCGAAGGAAGCTCTCGCTTCGGGCATGCTGCCGCTCTTGCTGCTTGCTGCTTGCTGCTTGCTGCTGCGACGTTTTGCATGTGTGCTCGCCCAGCTTCCTTGTCGGTTCTGGTGGGGATGCGCGAATATACGCCGGCCAGTGGTCTGTCTACCTCTGCCTGCCCGCGGCCTATTCGCTCCCGCTTGGTGCCGTATGGAGGCACGATGCAAGTGCTTGCCGGGACTGACTTACAGCCCGATGCGCAGCACCGCACCACACCGCATCGCACCGGCACCAACCGAGCGGGCAGACGCGATGTTGGCCAAACGGACCAGGCCTCGCCCTCCAGGTTGTCTCGACGGCTGCTTTCCTCCCCTCCTCTCGCGTCGCGCATAATTATCCCTCCAACCCGCCAAGGGACGGTGCGAGAAGGGCCTATTCGTTTCGACATCTCACCCAATCCTGCTTGGGGGATGTTGAGTGACAAAGAACGCAACGGCCCTTAGCCGTAGGTATGCCCCGATGCTTTGCCATGAGGTGAGGTGGGCACGTCCGTCTCCCGTCCGGCCCAGTTGCAACAGCCACCTCAGCCTGTGGATACCGCCGGTATGTGCCCCCCGACCTTACCTAAGGTACACCTTAGGTAAAGTAGGTACCCTACCTTAGGTAAGGCAAGGTACGCTACGTGTACAAGGTTGAGCACACGATATTCGCTCGCATTTCAGGGCTGGTTGGATTTCACCCTATGCCAGAGACACCTATCTCACAAGGTACCTAGGTAGGTAACGTAAGATCCATCTATTCATAAGGTAACCTGAGCTACCTACTTAGGCACCTAAGGTACCTACCTACCTACCTACCTTAAAGTGCCTTGGGTACTCGAGTCAAATTAAGGCGGAGATGAGGCGGCGGAGGGGAAGCGGAGGGTAACCGCGGCTACGAGACCCCGGCCTGGCACACTGCGTTATCATCATTACTTTTCTCTCCCTCTCACCGCACTCGAATTACATAAATCCCTCTTTTTCCTGACATTACTATTTGAAGCCCTCCGCCCGCCATGGGTCAAGGAGGTTCCTTTCCGAGTCTTGGTCTCGCCTGGGCCTGTCCACCGTACCCTAAGGTAAAAAAAGGGAAGGTAGGTAGGTCACTTGGGAGGTACACATCTTGCATGACCCCAAAGGCCAGAAATGAATGGCCCATGTCGCTTTCATGACGGGCACATTCGCTCGTCATGCCAGGGCTCGCTCTGCCCAAGCGAAAGTCAAAGCAAGAGCCAGAGGTGGGACTAGAGCCGCAGGACCAGAATCAGAACCCGAGCCCGGGTACGGAGCCAGTAAAAAGCCGAAAGCCAAAGATACAGCCACAGCATTCTTCCGACAGGACCTAACCACCGGTACGTGCCCAACGCACCTGTAGAGGCGGTCCAGCGCCACCACACGCCACATCCCCGCGACGTCTCGCCATAAACCGCCGCACTTTCCTCTTTAAACTGGATTTGCTTTTGGTATCGGCTTTCCCAGCCCTAATCCTTGAGCCTGGGAAGGACCGATCGCTGTTGAAGCCCGCCTGGCCCCGACGCCCGTGTTGGTCCTCTCACCGCAGACGGGCGGCACATAGGGCAACCAACACTGCTTGTCAGGTAATTGCACTGTGAACGGGTCACCTATCAGTAAGAGAACAGAAAAAGACGGTATCAGCCGCTGGTGTGATTGTCTGGCCTGCGTCCCTGGCCTCCCGTCTCGGCCCTTCAGCCACCGCTCGAATGGCGCGAAATAGGGCCGCAGGGATGGCAGACCTTGGTGTGCTTGGGGACAAATGTGCCGTGTCCGCATGGCGCTGTCGTTACGGAAGCCGGCTGGTTCTACCACGGGTTCTACCACGCCTCGGTAAACAGACCGGCGCCTCCTCTCATCAAGGCAGATTAAAGAGAAAGGGAAGTAACAAAGCCTGTATTGACTTCCTGGCATCCCAACTTGCAGTATGTTGTTGCTTGCGCAACAAAATAAAAAAAATAAAAAAAATCAAGCGGACCAAGGGGTTTGCCGATAGCGGAAGGAGAGCTAAACGCACAGGATAGGTACCAAACTCGCATTATGTCTTGGAGCGACCTAATTTATCATTGCTATTAGCATTTTTTTTTTTTTTTTTTTTTTTTTAAAATCCCCCCCCCCCCCCCCCCCCCCCAAGTCTGTCCACCCTTTGGGACACTCTTCGGTTCCCCGCCACCACGGCCCTGAGATTTTCTCCAATGAAGTGGACTGACTCGCTTTCCGAGCCTTCCTTGGCCGTGCCGGAGTCGCCCGTCCGTGGGTGTCTTCGGCCCCGCCTCCGCGGGGTCCCGAAATGCGCGACCAGCCTCCAATGCCCAGTCTCCAATCAACCAGCAAGAACATCAATATCCAAATACGGGCGGTCCGTTTTTCCCTCCCACCAGAGGAAAAGACGAGATCAAAAATGATACTGAGACAACTGCGAAGCCTGCCCTTGGGTTTCTTTTCGCAAGGGTCCGTAATACGCGCTGCAGCCAACCGTCGATCATTGCGGGGGCACCCTGAAATTTCGAAATAGGTTTGCGGAAAAGGAAGCACGCGCATGTTTCCTGGGGCGGACTCGACTTTTGATGCCTTGCAACGTTCTGATCCATCAGATCAAAGCACGTTCTAAACCACGGTTGGCAAGGCTCTCCGTTGATCTAGTAACCAATAATCCAAAAGCGCTGCCGGTCTAACGGAAACCTCAGAGCTGGTTCCGCTGTAGTACTGGAGGGTTGAAGCCAGAGACACGTCAGCAAAACTGTGCACACACATCCTACACCCAAGCTGTATCTTGGTCGAATAACTTGACACCCCGTACGCCGAGTCACGATTTTCGGGAGAATCGCCCGTCATCTCTGCTTCCAGAGTTTCTGTCGGCTGTGCTAAGAACCTCACTGGCTGCGACAGGCGGCACCGAAGCTATTGGTACATGATGCAAAACGTACGGGTCCCCTTTCCGCATCAGCCAGACATCCAAGCCGCCGCCCGTCTGGCCCCAAACGTGGTTGCCAACCGCAGGCCACTTGAGCCCATGGGGAAGTAGCTGACTAGGTACCACACTAGGCAAGCCAGTTGAATAAGAGCCGAAATCAGGGTGAGAACCGTGCTGTGAAGCTGTCATTGGTCATCAGCGGGGTTGGCTCGGGCTGCCGACACGCTATAGACTTACACCGAGAGAGAAGTATAGAGACAGCGCGAGCGATCCAAAATAGGCCCCAGTGAAGGGCAGGCGAGGGCCGGAGATGAGATGCCTCGCGTAAGCCATCGGGCCCATGACGGCCGCGAACGAAGCCAGGAACAGGAGGGAGCCAAGTGTCCATCTACGAGAAGCAGTAATGTCAGCAACTGAGGGACGTCTCCTTGAAGCCTACCGCAGCAGCCCCGACACTTGTTGCAGCGACGAGTCACCCCATCCTGTCACCGGATGAGGTGCTCTTTACTAGCCCCCCATGCGAGATCATCTGGCATGGAGGGCGGGTAGATGCAGAAGGGCGAAGCCACCAACATGACAGTTCGCCTCCCGACCCAACCACGTTTCGTCGATCTGCCGTGCGGCCAACTACCAAGGCTGAAAGGCACGCGTGGGGGTTGAGAGAGCAGGCAACAGGTAATGAGAAAACCACACAAACTCACAAGATGACAAACTTGCGTGGCCGCAAGGACAGGACTGGGAAAAGGGCGAAGCAGATGACGAAGCATGCAAGCGCGCCCAGGTTGCAGGCCCCAAAGATGAGCAAGCGGTCCCATCGACTCACTGCGAAGCAACAACACGTCAGCGTCGCTGAAGGAGAAGAAGAGGAAGAAGAAGCGGATACGGCACCACCATCCAGCAAGCCTGCCTGCTCACATGGCAAACCGAGACATGGCAACCAGGTCAGAGGCTACGCTAGCTGCAGGGGCAAGCTGAGCTCGAGGCGCAGCTGTGACGAAAAGTGTACGAAGACGAGGTGACTCACGCGTTGCCCATCCCTCCTCCTCTTCCCTCCTGCTAGGAGCAGGCAGAGGCGCACCGGCTCCCTCGGTCGTTGGGAGCTGTATGTAGCTATTGTTTTGAAAGGGGTTCAGCGACTTGATAGACGATAACAGGCCACTCTGCTGCGCCGTGTTGACGGGGACATCCTGGTCGCGGCGAGACCATCCCAGAGAGTTGATGGAGTCCCTGAAGGAGGAAGAAGCCATTATTTCTGATGATTGTTGGGTGTCGTGAAGAGTGGTGGTGACGTAGGATGCGCTGGTATTGGCCTCTCAACAAGTCTCAGATGAATAGGACGAATGCGCAAAAAGGCGGAGCGTTCCTTTGTTTTGGGCAAATATGGAGTCAAGTGACAGCTTTTGCGTGTGTCGGGAGGGCTTCGACTGCGGTCGTTTCGAGGAGACAGTGTGATTGGATAGAACGTGGTGTCGGGGCCGTCTCCGTTGGTGCTACTAAGGGAGCACGGGGAATAAATGGCTGGTATAGCGCGGCAGATGAACGTCGGAAGCGGGTGTCGAGGGTCTACTCCGCGGCCAGGTTGGTCAGCCTGCTTGATATACAGGGTCGCAAGAGGAAGGAGGGTCGGAGGACGGGCAAGATGGTTGTCGAAAGTGGTGGGCTACTTGGCGACCACCTGTTCGATTCGTGATACGACGTAGGCCGGTTGTTGGGAAGGAGGGGGGCCTGGTGTCCGCGCGTACCGCACCGCGTTGTCGCGACGTAAGTCGAAGGCGAGCCGGGCAGTCACCTTTGGTGGAGGAGGGGGGGGCTAATGCAGCTGCTACACACGAGGACCAAAGGTTGGCGGAGGATAGAAGTTGCAAGACGGTACGGAGAGGCGAGGGAAGGTGAAGGTAAGCTTGGGGCTGTCTCAGAATGGAGCAGTCCGGGCGGATGAAGTGTGGTTGGCTGTGAGCCAATCAGCAGCGACAGCCTTCCGCGACCCTGCCTCGGGGTACGTGCTCCAGCCTTCCAAGATGGTCAGCCGCCCTTACCTCATTTGGAGGTCGTCGAGGACGTTATCGGCTCGGTTCTCGGTGCCCTTCAGTGGGTCGCCTGCAAGCGCTCAAATCCGCATCACATGATTGGCGGAATGTGCTAACTAGGTACCTTACCTGGCAAGGCACGCAGGGTACCTAGATACCTAGGTACCTTAGGTAAGGTAGGTTTCTGCGATGTGATGCACTCCACACTCGAACCGACCTCCGGCTGGCACTTGCATCTCCTCTCTTCCCCCCCCCAGACTTGCCTGCGAAGACGTTGATTCCTGCCCAATAGCTTTGCCGGCATGTACAACGCAATGCACAGTGCGGCTGCAGCCCCGAGACCTGCTGGTAGCCGTGCATGAGGATGAAGGTGGAAGCCATGGAAGCAAGGGCTTTGACCTGGGGGAGGACTGTCGGCAACATCCAGAGATGGAGGCGCTGCTTCGAATAGGTGGAAGCGCCAAGGTGCGTGAGTCGGCGGGTGCCCGAGCCTGCCGTGCCCAAGATGTCAACTAGATGGCCATCCGTCTTCCACTCTGCGGACAAGGCCTTGTCAGGATGGCATGAAAAAGCTTCGGGCTCAAGATAAGGTCGTCTCTTGCCCACAAGCAAAGTGACGGCGCGGACATGGACGACGCCTCTCCCAGGAGAAGGCGTGCAGCGGGGTGAGCCGAGTCGGCGGGTCTCGCAGGCGACTGGCCCAGGCCCAGTACGTCGTCCAACCGGCAGCCGAGCCCGAGCGGCAAGCCATGGGTAAGGTGTTGTCGAATGGAGAAAACTGGTTTCTCAAGAAACGATGCGAATGAGACAGAATGCCATGTTTGAGCCAAGGGCGAGTGTTGGGGCGTTTGTGGCCCTCCCGGGTTCCTGGCCGAGCGGCCTGGGAGCCATGGGGCTGCCGTGATGTGCTTGTTTGTGTGGGTAAGCCGGACAAGTGCAAGTGCATGACCAGATAGTTCTGGCCGATCTTTAAGCAGGTCCCGATGCGCGTCGCGAGTCGTTGCGGCCGGCGCGGGTCCTTCATGTCTTGGTGTCTTGGGCTGGCTGACTGGAAGCATCACGGGGCTCCGCCGGTGCCCTCCATCAGGCCCCGGCTGTAGCCAAGAGGCAGCAAACGGGCCCCGGTGCGAGGCGGTAGAGGTTGCCACCCCCGGGATATGGGACGAGTCAGGAGATGCAGGTGGAAGTGACAAGCCTCGACCAAATGATGTAGTGGCTGTCAGTGGAAACCCGCGTCGATATAAATGCTAGCGCGATTCCCGTTGCGGCGGACGAAGAGGTAGAGGGACAAGGGAAGAGACGCACGCACGAACGAACGAACGAACAAGACGCCTCAACGGACTGCACACTGCGTAGAGAGACGAACGTCAAGAGGAGGTATGTCGCGACGCAGGTGTTGGGTGAGCAAAGGAGCGCAGAGCCGTGGTTGACGCGAAGCTGGCAGGAGCACACACCGGCAGAAGCACGCCGACTTGCCGGCTCGGAGAGCGACGACGACCGCTGTCAACGGAGGCGTTGGGACCAGATCACCGCGCCAAGCAAGAAAGGGAGAGGAAGACAGCTGTGACCTGGGCGTCTGTCGGCCTGGCATTTGCTGGCTGGGCTCTACAGAGCGCAGACAGACACGTTGCCGGAAGCTGTGGGAAAGCAGTCCAGGGCATCGCGGATACCCTGCTGTCGACGTCGACGAGGCTTTCAAATCAAGAAACTGCAGTCCGCCGGCTCCAAAGCCCCTGCCCGCCGCAAGTTCCGACCCCGATCTCGACCCCATCCCTTCCAGTCGCGTTCCCCGCGCAGAATACCACGCTTGCGGCACCGCAGCCGCCGACCGATACCCTCGGACCAGACCTCGTCCTCGGGCTCTTCCAGAGCTTCTCTGCGGCATTCAACACCAGGTTGGTAGACTACCGCTGCTCCCGCACATCCCTCCTCGCCGTCCAAAGCCTCCTCTTGGTCTCTCGGTAGCCCTGGGCTGTCTGGCCGATGCCCAAGACCGTATCCATGCCCCTGCCCGCCCCGTTCGTTCTGCTGCCCTCACGACTCAGCCTCACAGCCGCTTATTCCGCCCCGATGAATATACTCGGACGGTCTGGCCTAGCTGTCGATTGCGCTTGAGTCGCTTGCTCCTCTTCCTCCCCTTCCTCCTCCTCCTCCTTTCCTACCTGTTTTTGGCATTCTGCTTCTCAGACCTGATATCTGACCAGCACCAACTCAACCCGGTTGCGCGTTCCGCGCTGCTGCCCGCGCATTTTTGCCACACCGTCTCGTCCCAAGTACTTGTGTCTGGAGCGCAACAAGCTGGGGTATTTGAGCTGACCAAGGTGCGCGCTAGGCCGTCCTACCTCAGCGACGGCAAGACGACTGTCTGTCTGTCTGTCTGTCTGCTTTATCCCCGACCCGTCCGAACCGGCGGCCGTCCAGCGCCAACTAGGGCGCCCTTACATGACCAAGATCAAGACCAACATCTAGGCCAAGGCCAGAACCTGCACACCACCCTCGTCCTCCTCCCTGGCTCTGCTTGTGTAACACGACGGGACAGTGAGCGGCAGCCGAGCCAAAGCGTTTGCTCGACTCGAAGGGTGCACCGCAGCCGCATTACCACCCACCCAGGGTAAGTCAAGTCAGCATCCTCCCCTCCAAGGTGCGTTGCGTTGTGTTGCGTTGCGTTGCGTTGCGGCGCGGTGCGGTGCTTTGCGGTGCTCTGCTCTGCTCTGCTCTGCTCTGCTTGCTCTGCTTGCTCGTCGTGCTTGCTTTGCTTCGACTCGTTGCATTCCCGTGCCCCTCCCCCCCCTCCCCCGGACTCTGCCTGCCATAAGGTACCTACCTACATAATAGGTACCGACCTACCTACCTACCTACCTTGCACATCTCACTTTGAGCAAGACCTGAGCCCGGCAGACCTGGAAGGCCGGACCCCAAGTGGCCTGGGCTGGCCGTCTTCCACTGTCGCGCCCCATCCCGGCAAACCATCTCGGGCCCTTGTCGCTGAGCCTGGATCACCCACGGCGCTGTTCCATTTCGCGCTCCAGCATTCCAGCGTCCCGGCCTTGACGTCTCCCTTGCGTGCAGCTGCAGGCTGCTCCGGTTTTCCGGGGACTGGCTCCCAATGCCCAGCTGCCTGCGAGCCTCCACCGTCTTCCCCAAGGAGGGAGACGGGAGGAGCGGCGGTGCGGTATTCGGTACTTGAGGCAAGGCACCTCAAGGTACCTGCCCACCTGCCCTGCCCAACCACCGTACCTCAGGTACCTACCTACCTTACACATCTTGCCCAAGGTGCCTTGGGTACCTTTACCTTACACTGCAAGGCGCCGCTGCCCCGTCCCCCTCACCCCATCTCGCCCTTCTCCCACCCCCAAACCATGGACCGCACCGCACGCAGGCTGCAAAAGTACGAGGGGACAAGTACCCTGGCACCCCTCCCTCGGCGTCGGTGTCCCGCACATCGTACATTACTTGACACTACACACGACCATCGTCCAACACACAAGGTCCTAACTAATAATTGTTTGCCAGCCCAGACCAGACCAGCCCAGCCCCGAGGCACCTACACTACCTTCCTTACCTTTACCTTGCCTCACAAACCCTCGGGTCCCCGACACCGCATTTCCATCGCAACAAAACGAGTCAACTCTCCCACCACCACCACCACCACCACCACCATCTCCTCCTCCTCCGATCTGCCTGCTCGTCCTCCTCCACTCCTGCTCCCCTCCAAGCAAGACCGCCGACCAACTGCGACGACGTCTTCTCATTTGCTGTGTTTCACCGGTAAACCACGCACCTGTCGCACTCTCAACCCTAGACGCCCTTTGCGACCCTGCGACTCCGTGACAAAAGTCGCCGAGTCCTTCCTCCGCCCCCTCGCCCTCCTCTCGCTTGCTCCCTCCCGCCGCGGAAACCACCTACACGACACGCACCCACGCACCGCACCAACTCTGCGTCTCTCGCCATCCCCGCACCTTCCACGGCATTGCAGCGAGTGGCCGTGTGACAGAAGCTGCTGTCGATTGCAATCATCACCCCGTTCTTTCCTCTTTTGCCTTGCTCGGTGAGTCAGTCGCTCCTGCCTCGGTCGCGCCTTCCTTTCCTACTCCGCCTGCCTCGGTGGCGTTCGGGGCTATCCTGTGTCTGTGTGGAGAAGATCCGCAAGTCCAACCGCCAGCTCGTGTCTGTTCTGTCCGGCTGCAACAGCGCCAAAGACTGCAACACCCGCGCTGTTGCGCATGTCCTGCCTGCATCATCTTGCACCCGCAGCAAGTCGCGGCGCTGACTTTTCAATTCCTTTGCAGCCACCAGCACAGACTTGTCCTTTCCCAACCTCTCCCAGCTTCAAAGCTCCGTCTGGCATCGCATTTCTCAATCCAAAGAGGCGGTGTGAGCCACTACAAGGTCCACGAGGCCTCCAGCAGTCGCGGGACCGACGCACTTAACCCCCCCCCCCCCCCCCCAAAAAAAAAAAACACTGACTTCGCTTCCGGCGAGCAGCACTTTCAAATGGCGCAACACGGCTTCGGCCAGTTCAACGGCGGAGGTGGCGGTGGAAGCATCAACCCGAACGACCTGGCCATGGGCGGAAACTTTGCATCTTCCTACTCCAACAACTACAACTCCAATTCGGCGAACAACTCCAATGGATTTTCGAGTGGATCTGCTCTCTTCGGTGACGATGAGCTCCTCGACGGCCTCGGCAGCCCCACCGAAGCCCAGACAGGCATCCATGGTCATGGCCAGGACTTAGGCGCAATGTCAGATATGAATATGGGGTTCAATCAAGGAGTGTACGGCTCCCACCACGGCTTGGACCAAAATCACATCAACGGCTACTCCAACACCCCGGACGGCGACCCCATCCAGAGCCCCTTCGTCCACAGCTTCAACAACTCGCAGTTCCGCCAACTTCACCATCCTCAGTCTCTCGGCAACTCACTCCAGTCTCCAATCTCCTATTCTGGCTCGCCACTAGCCGGCTCGGACATGAATGCTGAAAGTGCTGAAACCAGCTACCTCAACGCAAAGAACCGTGCTAGAATGGCCCAGGCCATGCAGCGGAAGAGTTCTTCCAACACAAGGAGCCCGATGACCCCCAAGTCGGCCATGCACTCCGTACCCATGGGATCACAGGAGTCCTCAAGCTTCGGTCCTCAGTCAATCCGGACCCAAGGGCTGCACGAAAAGTCACCATCCGGAGGCCAGTGGATGCAGACTCCAACCGGCAGTATGGCAGCGTCTTATGGCTCCGGCTTCTCTTCGCCCATACAACCCGGTCTTGCACAGCTCAATGAGGTCATGATGAAGGGCGGCACCTCGATGCCTGCGAAGCTGGGTGTCCAGCCTGCGGCAGTGTCTTCTCAAGAGATGAAGCGGAAGCGACGTCGTGAATCTCACAACCTGGTCGAGCGTCGGCGACGGGACAACATCAACGAGAGAATTCAAGACCTGAGCAGATTGGTGCCCGCGCATCGACTGGAGGACGAGAAGATTCGCAAGATGATTCAGAATGGAACCCCGCTATCGCCTACCCTTACAGGCATCTCGAATCCCTCCCAGGCCACTTCTGGCCTCGCTGGTCCTGGTGCACGTCGCGCGGCTGGTGGCACCACTGGCAACATTACGACCGGTCTGCCCATCGAAGACAAAGATAAGGGGCCCAATAAGGGCGACATTCTCAACGGCGCCGTCAGCTGGACAAGAGACTTGATGTGGATGTTGCACTTGAAGCTCCAGCAGCAAGAGGAGCTGATGAACGCGATCGCGGAACTCGGTGGCCACTTCCCATTCGAGCTGACTGAAGACGAGAAGCGTATGCAGACGGAACTCATGGAAGCCATTTCCAAGAACGACGGATTGGGATACTCACGCACAACCGGGTCTGGGCTCAGAGTTCCTCATCATACCGACTTCCGCGGCGAGCCACTCAACGGCTCAACCAACCCTGACGGCGTGTCTGTCAGTCCTGGCGACAACGCGGGTGGTGCCCTGGCTGGCGAACTGGGCGCTGGGAGTGAGTTCTGGAACGACCCAGATGACGATGACAGCGGCCCAGCGTCGCTCAACTTCAAGGAAGAGGACGAGTTCGGAATGGATCTGACACAATAGCACTGTGTCGTCCAAGACTGACGGCAGAATGTCCGTGGCTCTGGTTTTAGTGTCCGTCATGTCGTGGAACTTGCCGGGCTGCCCGTCATTCTGCTGCCCTCTCCCTTCTCTAATATGCACATGCGCCCGCCTGCTATTTGCATCTATCGGTCATCAGGATTTGGGTCAACAGAGAACGGCGTTGAGAGATTTCACGGTTACGCGGGCGATGTGAAGGTTTGCAATTGCTGGGCACATGACAATTAGTGGACGGGCTGGGTTTATTCTTGGTTTGCTCTAATTCGGCTTTTTCGTTTCTCTCTCTCCTTTTGTTTTCCTCCCTCTTCTTTTCCCTTTTGAATAGTCTCTTTCCCGGGTTTATCGAGCATTCATCTACCGGCAGTCGTGATACCTCTGGGGGATTCGGATGGGCATTTGCAAGGTTTCATCTCTTGGGCGGTTTCGCATGTCTTCTCAGGCAATCTTCTTTTGTCTCTGTCATGGATCTTTATTTTCTCTCTTCTCGTAATGCTCAGGGTGCTTCGTTCGCCGCCATCTGTCCCGCTCAGAGCCTGTATTTACCATTCCTGGCGTGTGAGTCTTGACTTCTCTGCATGCAGGGCATGACGTGTTGTTCCCTTTCTCCAACGCATACAATGATACCCTCCCTTCATCTTGTTTTGAAAAAAAAAACACCACTTCATCTGATGATGTAAAGCCGAGGTTACAGACTCATCAGCATCATCCGACTCCAGCCGTAGACCACACAATCTGCTACCAGTGACGCACGCAGATGAGATGCTCGCTCATCGCCGTCAACAGGTTCCAGGCCTCCTTACGCTTCATGTCTTCCTGCAATGCGATTCTCTCGAGTGCTGTCTGCCCGTTGAAATACTTCCAGAAGGCCTGCCAGGCTTTGGCCACTTTGGGGTCTTTGAAGCGCTTGCCAATCGCCGATAGGTATAGCGAGTCCTTGCCCGTTGCCTTGTTCGCATCGAGGATGATGCACGGCGCCATGCGTGCCAGGTGCGGCGCGTCATTGGTCGACGGGTGATCAGTCGGCATGGGGGCCACCTTGCGCGCGTGGGCCGTGGCCTTTTCGGCCGCCTCGCGCTGTGTCTTCTCCGCGATGCGCTCCAGGCGCGCCTTTTCCGCCACCTGCTCGCTCATTGTCGGCACGTGCGCCCCGTCCGCCTCTTCCACGGCATCGAGGCCCGAGTTGCTGCGCGCCCCGCCACTGGTACTGAGAGAGCTGATGTCGTCGGCCTTGCGTAGTTCGTCACTCTCGAGCTTGTGCTCCACCTCGTAGATGATCTCAGGCCAAACGACAACGTAAGCAAAGGTGCAAAGCTGTGTGACCCAGCCGCCACGCATCAGCCAAGCCAGCATGGCGAGGTAGGTTGGACGGTGTGCCTTGCTTGGACAAAAGTGCTTGTACGGCCGCGGCGCGTACGAAAGCTCGGCGAGGAAGTTGGTCAGCGGCGGCGCAAGGGGAAATGTTTTCTGCCACTCGAGGCTGGCCCTGGGGAGGTTTCGCGTCTCGCAGTTCGGGGACATGATGTAGATGTCGCGAGCATGCAAAGGAGGGATCGCGATGGCGCGGCGCCAGAAGATGAAGTGCTGTGCATACTTGCGAACTTGGCTCAAAGTGAGGACATTGCTTTGACCAACCTGGTAGAAGCTGGGATTCATTTAGCGAGGCCTCCAGTCAGCACGGAGGAGGGTTTCAACCCACGATTGTGTGGGCTTCGAAAGCCGGGCAAACTCGACCATTGCGACGGTACTGGGGTCCGGGTCTGCCTGTAGTTCGGCTACAATTTTCTTCTCGTCGCCCATAAGCAGCAAGGCAAAATTACGGTCCAGGAAACCGGGCTCGTCGATGGTGTCTTCGCCGATGAAGGAATTAGCCGTCGTCAGCCAGAGACCCCTCTGCTCCGTCTCTCCGATTTGCGGCAAGTCGGTCACATAGAATGGCACAGGTATCTGGACAGACGGAGTGATGGGCCCGGCAGCGGTGTCCAGCTGCAAGGCTGCAATCTTGTTTTGGGATACCGCTTCATATATGTCCTGAACAGAAGCTGCCAGGGACGATGTTGCCAGTATCTCGTTCCATAGGGAGCTCATCTTGCGCTCTGCAGTTACGTCAGTCCTGCGAGACGGTATGGTGTGCCTGCAAACTTACTATCTTCCCGGCCTTTATCCTTCAAAGCAGATATGCGTTTCGATTCTTTCCATACAAACTCACTGTGCTGTTGACAGTACTTGTATGCCTTGTTCACCTTCTTAATGATGTTAAGGTACAAAGTGGCGATCAGCTCTTTGGCTTCGTGTTTTCTCGGGTTGAGAATGAAGACCAAGTTGAACATGGTCATCGAGGCGCGCTTATCATCCGCCTCTTCTTGGGCCCTGTCCTCTTCCTTGGGCTCATTTTGCATTGCGTCGGCGCCGCTGGGCACATCCGCGTTGTCTTCAATTGGCTCAATATCGACCAGCACGGCCGAATCCTCGGTCCGGACCGACTTGGCCCTTTCTGGTTTGCCCTTTTTCTTCTTCTTCTTCTTCTTCTTCCAGGTGCCACTCTCAGGGACGTGTATGGGATAGGAGACGCAATACAGGGGGTCCAGAGAGAGTTGGAAGAGCCTCTTGTGATAGGCTCTTCCTGGTGTCAGGATGCTGGCCAGGTCTTTGGTGGGAAATCCGGCCACATGCTCCCAAGGCACGACTTGCGTGCCCTCATCGGTGACCAGGTGGTCGTCTGCGGCGGGCCACTGCTGGACATCGTCAACGTTGGCATCCGCATCTAGCGAGGCGGGCTGGTTGAGACGCTCGAGCAAAATGTCGTCGTTGTCTGGAGAGTTGTCGGCTGGCTCGTGATTCTGCGATTTGGCCTGAGGGGGCAAGACGTGTGGCGGGTAGTGGAACACGAAGTTGGGGCCATCACGGGATCTGTTGATGACAAGCGCAACGGCCAGGAAGTTGGAGGGGCTCGGAAGCACGGGCTGCGCCATTTCGGGTGTGATGTGAGATATGAGGTCACGGGGACAACGGCTTGCTCGAACGGAGCTGTCAACGGCTCTTCCAGTCGTAAATGATTCAGCGCCACTCAGGCCGGCATCGCCGTTCTTGCGAGTTGTCAGTCAACGCTTGGACGCTAGCACCCTGCATTCTCCGAGGATCCAGTTCCGCCGCGGGCGTGGAACGGTATGAAGGGTTGCTGGTTCCGTTCGGTCTGATGGTTAAGGTAGCCTGTGTCTGAGGTGAAGCCAATAATGCGATGGCCGGGTGGTTGGTTGGAAGGATCTCAGAGGTGAAAGGGTAATGTGAGACGGCGGCCAATGAACGAGCAGCTAGCCACCCTGCCTTGGGCAGGTTCCGTGCATGTACCGGGCGGTGGAGGATGTGGATGCGTGTGGTGGTCCGAGCGTGCCGTAGGCACCTACCTACCTAGGTACCTAAGGGACCTTAGGTAAGGTAAGGTGGCAAGTGCCCATCGAGTCGGCAACGGCTTGAGGTGGGGTTGAGGCTCCCAAGGTTTCGGCGGTGGGCAGCCCTGTACTCCAAGCACTTGGCCAAAGGGTCTTCTAATGCGGGCCTAAAGCTCCAGCCGTCACATGCCTCGAAGTCAAACCCAATCGTGGCGTGGGCGTGGCAGGCTCGGAGTTGTTCAAGACACGGCTCGAGATGCCTTATCGAGTCCCTATCAGAGGCTAAGCAAGATAGAGACTGACGCGGGCTGGGCTGGGCTGGACCGCATGGAGGCGAGACATGTATAATAGTCGGTGAGCATTTCCAGCCCCCAAATAAGTTGACGGAAACACAGAGCAGAGGCATGGACGTTTTTTCTGCATCGCATGGCCAGCTAGGGCCGCCTCAGCTCGGGTTTGCATTGAAGGCGGCAACATGTTCCTGTTTGCCAGTGTCGATCATTATGTAGGTATCTGGGGAAGGGATAGGGCCGCGGACGATGGAGAAGGAGGAACAAGTCAACTTCAGCAATGACGAAATAACGGCATGGGGGCTCCAGCCTTGGTGGTGCGGTTCGATCGCGAACAGTCCAATAGCTGCGCGGCTCGCCGCTGAGAGCCTTGCCTATTCGTCCAGTCTAGGGGCAATCGGGCTGTTGTGGCTGTCACACTACATAAGGTAAGCCGGCAGGTGCAAGTGGAGGAGGCCCTGGGAAATGGAACATGCAACGTACCGGGCGCCGCCTGCTTTTCCTTCCTCGCGCAACTCTCACTTTTATGTTGCTTTATTTATTATCGGCATGACCTACTAAGTAGTTCCAGTTCCAGTGGCGGGAGAGACCACGCGGTAAGGTACCTCAATGAACCTATGGACAGCCCGAGCAATAGGCAGAAAGAGGGAGAGGGAGAGAGAGCCAGAGCCTGCCGGCGGTGTCCGGTCGGTACCTACCTTACCTTACCTCGCCATGATTACGACGGGAAGCACGCCCCTGCCCTGGACTGACGCTCGTGCCACGCGTCCCGCGCAAAGGCCAACAAATATCGCTGAATCCACTGAGCCTTGAGGTGCTTGCTTTTGGGCGTTGGGGATTCGGGACTGGGAGTCGACGTCCCCGCTCGACGTCCCCTAGAATGAAAATGCGGCGGCCGTGGCTGTCACATGCTCTCTCTGTGCGCGCTCTCTCTGTAAGGCAAGGTAAGGTAAGGTAGACCGGACTGGGACTGTATCTGCCTCTTCCTCTGCGTGGTACTGCATTGCGCTGCGTTGCGCTACTTCACGCCACGCCGGTTTGTTCCCTCGATTCTTTGACCGACGACAAAAGAAGGATAGCCACCGCGCACCACCCCATTTTCCCCCAACGAGAAAGAAACTGCCTTCATCAACTGCCCGACTTAGCGACGCCCTCTTTCCAATTTTTCCCCCTCCCCCCATCCCCCCTTCTCTGTCCTAGACATCTGCTCCGCACGAGGAGGGAAATAGGTCGTGTGCTCAAGCTCGATCGACTCGACAATCGATTCTTCGACATTTTCGATATTAATACTACTCTGTCCTTCCCGTCCCGCCGCTTCTGCCCTCTCCTCTCTCTTCTCCCTCTCTATTCCATCAACACCTTGTTGGCCCCTCCTGCCTCCTCTTCCCTCGCCCATCACCGCCTGCCCCGTCTCATCTGCCCCTCCCTCGAATACCCTCGCTCCCTTTCCGCCCCTTATCTGTCGCAGACCGCCTCGATCCCCCTTTTTAGGCCTCCGTCGACAAACAGAGGCCCAGAGTCGCACGACCACCCCCGACATATAACCCCGTCGCTGCCAATCGTACCTCGAACGGGGCCAATTTCCAAGGAACAATTGACCTCTCGGTATTGTCTCTGCCCTGTTTCGACACATCCCTTCATCGTCCACCCACCCACCTGCCTTGGCTCAACCATGACCCAAGGCGCAACCAACGGCCACCCTAACGGGTTGGCGGCTGCCCACGTCCGATTTCTCCCCTTCTCCTACGACAGCGAAGATTCTCAGCAATCCGCGACTCGTTTAATCCTGACTGTTCGACCAGACTGGGACACCGCCGAAGACAAGATCGAGTTCGTTCGCTTCACCGACGGCATCACCAACACCCTGCTCAAGGCGGTCAATAAGCGGAAAGGATGGTCCAAGGAGGATATAGACAGAGAAGCCATACTGCTGCGCGCCTACGGTCATGGAACCGCCGTGCTCATCGACCGCGAGCGCGAGGCCCAGAACCATGAGCTCCTAATGAAGTACGGGCTCGCTCCCGAGCTGCTGGCCCGGTTCAAGAATGGCATGCTCTACCGCTTCATCAAGGGCAGCGTGACAGCCCCCGAGGACCTGAGAAAGCCCTCCATCTACACCGCCGTCGCCAGACGCCTGGCCCAGTGGCACGCGACCGTCCCCTGCATTACCCACCGTACGCCTACAAACGGTCATGCCAATGAGAACGGTGCCAACGGTCGCCAAGACCCAGAGGAGATGATTGAGAATGCCGCGCCCGGAAAGCCGACCCCGAACGTTTGGACCGTGATGCAGAAATGGATTCTTGCACTGCCTACCGAGACATCGGAGCAGAGGGAGAGACAGGAAAAACTCCAGCGTGAACTAGAAAACCTGGTGGAGGAGCTCAGCCAACGTCCTGGCTTGGGAGTCGATGGGGTAAGGCAAACTCGTCACTGCGCTGTGCGCGTGGAGCGTTTCTGCTAACCAGGTCTTCTTCTCCAGCTCGTCTTCGCCCACTGCGACCTATTGAGCGGTAACGTTATTGTACTACCCACAACCTATGCCACCACTGGTGCCAAGGAGCAAGTGTCGGTGACCTTCATCGATTACGAATACGCCACTCCCTCTCCGGCGGCCTTCGACATCGCCAACCACTTTGCCGAGTGGGGTGGTTTCGACTGCGACTACAGCGTGCTCCCGAGCCGTACCCAGCGCCGGGAGTTCATTGAGGAGTACATTCGTGCCTACTTCAAGATTCTCCCGGGCCAATCCAACGTGGATGTGGAGGCCGAGGTGAGAAAACTCAATGACGAGGTGGATCTGTTCCGCGGTGTGCCAGGATTCTATTGGGGCATCTGGGCGCTGATCCAGGCCGTCATCTCGGAGATCGACTTCGACTACGCCTCGTATGCGGAAACGCGCCTCGCGGAGTACTGGGCTTGGAAGGACGAGAGAGACGGTAGCAGGGCTGCGAGCGGCAGGGACAAACCCCTGCGCGAGCAACGATGGGAACAAGTGGAGTAAGTAATGACGGCGTGCCTCCCTATCGGCGCGGCTTGGTGATGAGCATCGGTGAAGAAAGAGGATAAACACAAAAGGGGAGTTTCTGGCAAGGATTTCTGTACATAAACTTCAACTGCGAAACAGAAATGGATCGACGGCAGCGAAGCATGATATCGACACGGGCCGGCGTCATTCAACATGAGCTCGACGAAGGCCGGGAAAGAAAGAGCTCCGGGGCGTTTTGGGATTAGAAGGGAATCTGAGGGCACTTGTTAATATACACATACTATTGCCTCGCACGGAGACTTGTGACGAACCAGTCAAGGAGGCGATGAAGGCAATGGTGACAAGGCCACCTAAGGGGCAGGTGCAGGAGCGGCAAGCGGGACAGGCGTACTGCCAAGGCCGTGGCGGCCAAAGAAGAAACTGGCCGTCCAGACCCTGGACATGCTGGCGATTTTACACGCGTGTGCACTTGTGAGTTGCCTGCCGCGACGAGTCACGCAAGTGGGTAAAAAGGACCCTGGACAGAGCAAATATGTCGTTTGCTGTATGTACGCCAGCAAGATACCAGATGGAGGATAAAAGACGAAGAGGAAGAAACGCCAATCAGTCGTGTCTCTGCGCGCCAGTATGTACGGCGCGACATATGCAGGCTGCAATGCAAGCACATGTGAATCCTGCCCACCACCCCCTCCTCCTCCTCCGGTGTCTGTCTCCCCCATCTCCCCCATGCCCATTTCAGCCTCTGCACTGACCACCTCTCATGGCTAAACCATCAGTGCGCGTGTGCTTTACCAGCATCCTAAAATATTGGGTCGGTAAAGTTATCGGCCTGGCTGAGGTTCGACAGCGGGGAAGGCAAGGGGAAACAACTTCACACACACTTCGGGCAGGCTGTCACACACACCCACATCAGTAGGTAGTATACACCCAAGTGAGTAACCCCGACCCATCCAACCTAGAACAGGCAAAAGCACCATCAAAGGTATTTTTGCTTAGGGCTGAGTGTAATGGCAGCGAATATAGCAGCTGTTATTACTTACAAGTAAGCACGCATGGGCAGCTGCGACCCGTCCACATCGAGATCGGAAGACGTCGTCAACGATAGCCGAGGGAGGTACGGTACGGTACGGTACGGTACGGTACATTGGGAGGGAGCCAACCGTCCGCCCGTCTCTGTCAGGCTTCAAGCAAGTCTCGCTGTTGGCAGCAGTCCGAGCAACGAAGTCATTCGAGCACGACGGGGAACCCAAGAACCAGGAAGCCCAGGCATGGGGCGTTGGTCCCGGCATTTCCATCCCATCCTTGCGGGTGGTGGTTTCGTTTCGGAGGCATGAGCCGCTGGGCCAACCGTGCTGCTCCTGACGCGCGTGGAACCAGCAGATCGAAACAACGGGTGACGGCTGGCCGATGGGACACGTTGAAATCAAATCCCGCCGGTCTCATGAGTGGAAATCGAAGTTGACAATGTGTGCCTGAGTCGCCCGGGTCGGATGCAACTTGGCGTCGGCTCCAAGGCGTCAGGCGTCTTACACGCAACGCGCAAAAAGCCTAGATTGAGTAATTTTGTTGTCTTGTAAGATGATCTGTTGCTCGCTACCAGAACCAAGTATCAGGATACTGCCTGCCAAGCCAGGGACAAATGGGCTCGCGAGGAGGATGAACTCCCCCCACCGAACCGAACCGAAGCTAGGAAATGGTCCGAGGGCAACGAAATGGGGGAAATGTCGACTCAAGGTGCGACCACAGTGTTCTTCCATCTTGTCATGAACCTTGCTCTTGACTCTAAGTGGAGCGGCGTCTTCACTTTCTGGCAGGCCGTTGCTCATGCGGCACGGCGAACAAGCAACGAGCTCGCGTAGCACAGAGCAGCCATGGAATACCCATGATGCGCATGCAGTTCACGCCGCGAACATTTGAGTATTGTCGAACTCTCCTCGCCCTTTGTCATTGGCGGCTCTTGCCAAACGGCCTTGGAAACCCTTACTAGCTGTCCAGCATTTCCCCTTCCGCCTCGTACAGCGCAGGTATGCACTGCCGCCTGACCTTGTAGCAGATCACCCCCAACCGCCGTACCTTGATCAAGGTTTTCGGCTTCAGAAGTAGGTTGTCGTGATGGTGTTAGATGACCGGACACTCACGAACGCGGGCCAGGGGTTGCGGCGTGGAGGAAATGTGGCCAAGATGGCGTCGTGTATGGGGGTTGGAATACGAATGCTGCTTCTCCCATCTTTCCTTTCGGCCCTCTCGATCGTTGATGACTATTTGACTTCTATCCGAGGGCAGGTGAGGGCATGAAGGGGGGAAGAGGCTTGGGAAGCGCTCCCTGAGAGGCGACCAAATGCTGCTCCCACCCAGGCCAGACCCGACCCCATTCGCCGTGTGACGGTGGATGCGGGCATCGCTCACGTCTCGCTGCTTTAAGCACCAACTCTCTTGACTGGGTATCTGTAGCTGTGGCTCCCCTCGACCTCGCCTGCAGCAGCTATCTGCAGGTTGTAACGGTGACTCGGCACATGCTTGTTTCTGCCGGGACTGGCCCCCCAGCATCGTACCACACGGACTCTGTGGTCCACGTGGAGCATTGGCCCGTGTGGGAGTGGGCGCATACATCTGTGGGTGTGGGTTTTGAAATGGATAGCCTCTGGCTACAGATACCTCAGTCTGGGCTTGGTCGCGGCGGGACACACGCACAGAGGAGCTACGAGTCTGAGCGACACGAGAGATGAGGACAAGGCAAGTCGATGGACCTTGTCGCAATCTGCGGCGGGGAGTTGCCGCGCAGGCGGGCAAGGCGGAAATGTCGCAATCTCTTGCACGCAGATGGATTCCCCTGCGCTTGTGTGATGTGATGCTTCGAGAAGTGTACTGGGCTCGAGCGAAAACCCAACTTGCGCATGTTCGGACTAGCGGGCAGAGGAACGCCGCAGCACAGCGGGGAGTGTCGCCAAGACTGCCGGTCCATGGATGCGTAATCTCAGCTACATCTGTAATCACCAGAGCCCCGTCGATATGGAAGCGGCCAGCTGAAGCCTTGGACGAAGAGGGGGGCGGCGCGCGGTCGTTTGTGTGCTGCCGGTTTGCAGTTGACAGACGTCAACACTGGAGCGGCGAGCAGACGGACTGGCTCGAGACGATGCCGGAGAGGACACAGACAGACAGGACGGAGACAACGGACAGACGATGGGGCTGGGCGTCCGTCTGGCTGGCCTCGTCCGGTGTTTTCTTTTCTCTGTTTTCGTCCTTGCCCTCATCGGCTTTTGCCTGGCACCAGCACCAGCACCAGCACCAGCACCAGCGGCCGGCGGTCGGAGACACGGAGAAGGCGCAGCGTCCCCACGTCGACGCCGCCCACGTCCAGGTCGTGGACCCCCATGAACGTTGGACGGAGCTTTTTAGGCCCCTCTGGTTTGTTTCTCTGTGGCTCTCACAGCTGGGCGTTCGCCTTTCTCTCAGCGCCTCCACTTTTTGGGACGGGAAATAAAGCGGTAAGAACAAGACGGTCCCAGGAGTCCCTATCGATGGGCGGCGAGGGGCTAGCAGCTGAGAGAGTGGGTGCTGAAGGGGCTGGAAGCCATGCGTGCAGCAGTCGATGGCGACTGAGAGTGTGTCTGCGGCCGCTGACCACGCACCCACACCCCCTTCTCAAGATCCAACGGCCATCCCTTCCCTGTAGCTCGTCCTGAGGACCCCGGTGGGCAGCATCTCGAGGTTGTGATGCAGCAGTCATCATTGGAGCAGCCAAAGCTCAAGCTGCGGGCACGGCAGCGGCACGAAGGGAGGGTGCTGAAGGGCTCCGTCGTCGCGAGCTGGTGAGCAGAGCAGAGCTAACAAGCTAAGCAGCCAAGCAAGTGGCTAATGTAACGAGGCAGGGGAGAAGCTGGGATGAGCCGGGGGTGTGGGACGCCAGATGGCAGGGTCCGGGAGGCATGGACGGCACAGATACCTGCCCTGTGGCCCATGGCCTGTGCGGGTTGGAGGGCGATGGGTTCGGAAGACGGGCGTCTCAGTATCCTGACGGGCGAGGTAGGGCCGAAGTGGCAGCTGATAAGAAGCGTAAGGCGTGCGAGGCCAGCATGTGCCTGGGCTGCATTGCCTTGCGTTGCCTCGAACGGTCAGGACGTCCGACGTGCAGAAGGCGGCAGACCAGCGGCAAGCAAAGGCTGAGCTGTGTAAATCAGAGACCGTGTCCGTCGTGGGCGAGAGGGGCGAGGGAGAGTCAAGAGACGGCGACTGGAGGAGAGCAATTGACGGCGTGTGAGACCGGACCAAGAAACGGGCGACGACACAGACGAGGCAAGGCAAGGCAAGGCAAGTCAGGTCAGGTCAGCGTCCGTGTGGAGGACGTCTGCGTAAGGTAGAAGGTAGGTAGGTAGGTAGGTACGTCAAAGGTACATCGAGACCCTGGGATAAACATCGGTCGGAAGGCGGCCGAGCTCTCCCACAGGGCGTCGGCCATGTTTGAGCGGGGGTTGTCTGTACGGATACACCGCATGTAAAGCAGGAGATTGCCAGAATGCGTCGTCGGCAGGCACGCAGACCTTCGAGGGGGGCCACACGACCAACATTGACATCGTGCCTTCCTCAACAACCCCCTCCCCTGGTATCGGCACCGGCCACCTCAAACTCGAGGGCCGAAGAGCTTCTCTCCACAGGTCCAAGGTAGCCGGCCGGAACACAGCGCGGGTCGGATACACGAGAGTAGCCGCCACAGCCTGCAAGAAACGGCTCAAGACGAGCGAGGCGGGCGACATTGCGAGACCCTCAACGGAGCCAGGGCCGTCAAGCGACGAGCGATGACTGGCGGACGACGTGACGGGTATGGAGGTGGGCGGGGGGGTGAACAGCCAAGAGAAAGGAGGGGGGGGGCAGAAGGAAAAAAGAAAAAAAGGACAGGGAAAAAAAAACCCCAACACGGGTTCATAGCTTCTTGGGCAGGTCGACGTCCTTAACGGGAGCAGTTGGCCTCCGTCTGTACTTGCTGTGTATCCGTCCGGACCTTCCATACCCTGGCTGGCTTACCTCACCTTCCCTTCCCTGCCCACCTCATCATTTTGTACGGCGTATGTTCCTTGCCTGGGAACCAGTATATGTATCCATCCATCCATCCTTTACGAAGGAACATAGTGTGTAATAATGGATTTTTATTCGGGAAGCTGTGTATCTACGCCCCTATACCCCCCTTTACCCTTACTCCTCTACTTTAAGTCTTTTAAACCTCTAAATTTCTCTTTTATTTAATAATGCCTTCCGTTAGGAAAGGTTTTCTTTACCTATCCGATCAACCTAACACCTCCCCCAGAATCTTTCCGTTTTTAGACTAGTGTCTTTACCTCTTTAGGTAGCCGTCCACGCGCTCTCATTGGCCACATAACTTCAGAGAATACGCGGGATACGTAGGATACGCGGAATACACAGAATATATAGGTATAAATATAGAATAAACACCCCTTTAAGGTGGAGAGAGTATTAAAAAGGACGTTTTCTAGTTTTTTTTTTTTTTTTTTTTTTTCCTAAGTATTTTTAATAGACCGAGTTATCGTTTAGAGTCCTTTTATCTATACTGACTATTAAGCATGATATTAAAAGAAAAAAACCCCCAAAAAAAGAAATAGTAAAAGTATTTATATTTATATTATAATTACTAGTATTTTATTATAGTATTATAGAGGAGTTTAAACGGAAAATACATAGAATACGTAGAATATATAAGTATAAATATAGAATAAATAAACACTCTTTAAAAGTAAAAAGAATACTAAAAAAGAGATTTTCTATTTTTTTTTTTTTTCTTTTTAAGTATTTCTAATAGACTGAGTTATTATTTAGAGTTTTTTTATTTATACTAACTATTAAATATAATATTAAAAAAAAAAACTTAAAAAAGAGAGGAGGTAAGAGTATTTATACTAAAATTACTAGTATTTTAGTATTCTAAGTTAAAATAAACAGAGAATATACTTTATTACCCCCCCCTCTTTCTTATATTATATATAATAAGTCTTCTGTTATCCTTTTTTTTATTTTTCTTCCTAAGTATTCTTTACCTAAAAGACTTATTTAGTAGGATTATATTTTTATTTTATTAGTAAAAGACAGTCTATTAATTACTCTTTTTATTTACTAATTTTTAACTCTTTTTACTAGTTTCTTTTATTTTAGTTATTAATACTATTATTTTTATCTTTCTTTACTATTATCTAACTATACTATCTAGGAATATATACCTAGTAAGGACAGTAAAGATTAACTATTAACTTCTAAGTTTAAGTAGAAATACTATTTTATCTTAATAAAAGTATTAAAAATAAAATAATAAACTTTCCTTAGCTTATTATTAACCTAGATAATAAACTACTAAGAAAGTAAAAAAGGCTTAGACCTCTATATAGATCTATATCTTCTTATAGTCCTACTATTACTATTTTTTATTTTTCTTTTTTTTATATTATATATAATAAGACCTTTATTATTAGTTTTTTTATTTTTTCTCCTAAAAATCTTTTACTTAAGAGTTCTATTTTCTAGGATCTCTTTTTAGTTTTTTATATTATTATTCTTTATCTTACTAACTTATACTTTATCTTTTCTCCTTTTTCTTATTTATTTTTTTTTATATAGTTTAATAATAGTAGAGATAGTTAATACTAAGAGGTCTCTATTAGTTACTATTATAATAGTTCTTATAACTCTCCACCTTTATTCTTTACTTTTTCCTCGTTATACTTAGTAATTCTATTAAGAACACCTATATAGTACGGCCTTAGGACTATCAGTCTTACGTCCCGATGTTATATTATATTCGATTACTCTGAACCTACTCACCTTCCGCCCTCTCCTAATAGAAAGTAAGCCCAGTGAGGCCTAGCTATACTAGGTTGTTCCCCAGTTTACTTTATAACTTTTTATACTCTTTTAAAATATTTAATATAAACTTAAATATATTTAACTATTTTTTTATTTTTTTAGTAAAAATTTTATTCTTAAAAGTATTAATAAATGTTTTTAAAGTATT
>JAOWMA010000273.1:0-71730 GCA_025962755.1 Colletotrichum tropicicola
CCCCCCCCCCCCGCGCCGCCCCCCCCCCCGCCCCCGCCCCCCCCCCCCGCCCCCCCCCCCCCCCCCCCCCCCCCCCCCCCCCCCCCCCCCCCCCCCCCCCCCCCCCCCCCCCCCCCCGAGTCTTTAATGCACGAAGTGTATGGTGATGGCAGAACACCGATGGTAATGAGCAGGTCGAATCAATGACGAGAGGAAGATACGCTCTGTTATATGCATTTTGCTAAAGCCAACATACAGGTGAGGCCATCACCTTTGAATGCCTCAGCATCAGTCGGCCCCGCATGCAGGTGGCCAAAATGCTGGGCCACAATCGGGGGTGAACTCGCTGGTGTTCGGGTCGGCTCGGTTCGGCACCGAAGAAGGGAATCCGGCAGGTCCGCGTCGAAGATCCCCCATCCGGGGTAAAGCTCTATGCCCAATCAAGTAAGGAGAGCTGATGTACTCCATGCGGGGAATCTGTTCATTGACGTCGGTTCATAGGTGTAGGTGCTCATGGGATCGGAATTTCCGCTCCTCGGCCCCACGCCATTGCCTGTGATTTCCGATTGATTCAATGTTTGTGACACCTAACACCACAAAAATGAAACATATGGCCGGCATCTGTTCAATAAGTTCTCAGGCGATATTAACTTGGCCGAAGTACATATGACGTGGCAAGTAGTACTGCCCTTATATTGACGCCACGAGAGGTTCTCGGAGCATCTAGGTCTCATCGAAACTAGTTCCGCTTGCCTTTGATCTCTGAACCCAACGGCAGCGTTTTGTTGGTTTACCCCCTAACACCAAAACGTGGGGAACGCAAAGTCCGAAATTAGTTGATAGTTGATCTGCAGTTCATTATTGCACTCGGAGCACAGCGCCGTAAGTCGAGATGATGGATTGTAACTCTCGTGCCACTCGGGGCAGTACGTGTTGAACAGCATACTCAGGGCCTGAAGGCAATTCTTGGTCATTCTTTGGCTGTCCATGGGGGCTTGGAGCATCTTCGCCATCAAAACTTGTTGTCTTCCCATCCGGTTTCATCCACATCAACCAAGTTGTCTGAAACTTGGACATGGGGCTTGCTAGCACAGCGCTGTTATCTTGCGCAGGGTGGAAATGTCATCGTAGCAATATTCATGTGATATTTCGAGGCTGGCCTTCGCAAAGGTGAAGTCAAAACACAAGCGAGGGGCGATACTGTGTTAATGATTGACGGCATTTGAACTGAAGTAGCTAAGACGATGAATAAACATGATTGTTTACTCCTAGGCTTGTTGCCAATGTGCAGAGTGACAGCATCATAAATTCAACCTCTCGACTGGTTTGTTCAGTCATCCTTGGGGAGGGTTGTTTTCCAGCGTCATTCCGCTTCCAATCAAATGAAATTCAAAACCCAGCAGTCTTAATCCCAATTCCGAAAGTGTTAATCAACTCTTGACTTACAAACTTTCATGTCCTGGCCAACTCTCAAGCATCAAGCAGCAACGGCAAGTATACCAAAGTAAGCCGAGCTCAGAAGACGATAGGTACGAGGTGTCTAGGATTTAAGTTCCAATTGAATCGCTTCAGCGGCTTATAAAGATTATCTAAACGAAAACACGAAGGCCGCTGTCTTCCAAGGCACTCGGTGTATCATTGTTGGGCAAATGCCAAACCCTATGACTACCGTACGCCACCGAAGCTGAAGTAAGGTATCCAAAAATTGAGTTATGAGGCGGAACTAAGTTACCGGTCCTCAATACGTAGTGGTGGAAGGCCAAAAGAATGCTGTTTGTGGCGCGGCAGAGATGCGAAAGGAGAGTACATAGACTAAGCCTACTGGCGCGTCTCTGCGCTTGCTATGTACGAGCGACTGTAGGTGTAGTGGCAACATCCTCATATGAGTGGAATAAAGGCTCAGCTCTCGTCTCCCAGGTCCTGATCTGCCCGATGTAACCCTCCCGCCATGTTTTGCAGCTTACACAGACATTGACGGTGGCCATGGAAATTCAACTTCCGGAAGCGAATGGCATATCCTTGGCTTAGCTAACGGTTGCACCCAATGGGACTATCATCGGAGCATAATTCCAGAAAGATTCTCAAAAACGGACAAAAGCTTGTGAGTGCCGCGCCAATCGAGTCGAAGCCCGCGTCTACCCCGACATGCGGGGGGAAAGAGCCAGGGGTCAGCCTGCATAAGCTCACTGTTAACCCGCGATGAGTGATTGATTGTAACGTCAACTCCGCTGCCGACGATGCGCACCAGTAGTTGGAGAGTCTGAGGGGCGGCGGTGGACCGCCTGCCATCACGAGGTTCGTTGCGTCGGCTTAGGCTGAGTGATTGGAATTCCCCGTGGGGAGCGGGCTGGGCCGTTGATACTAAGCCTCGTCAAGTATAAGTTGGCAACTTGCCCATGGACACCTCAATTCTAGATGCTGGGATAGTTCGGCTCCAAAGACTCAGGTAGTTCCTCCTACCTTTCAACGTTCACGCACCTCAGCCCAGCTCACTTGATCACGGCACCATGTGGTTTAATCTACAAACATGCCAGGGCCTCGCGGCCTTCGCGCTGGCTCTCAGCCTGCCCTTCTCGAATGCGCAGGCCGTCCCGCCTGCCAACCAAGAGAAGGGCGTCTCGGCCTGGGCCTTTGACATGAGCCAAGTGTCCCTCAGCAGCGGCCGCTTCTTCGACAACCAAGCTAGAACACTCACCTACATCAAGTGGGTTGACGTTGAGCGTCTGCTGTACAACTTCCGCAAGAACCACGGTCTCTCTACAAACAACGCGCAAGCCAACGGCGGCTGGGACGCTCCCGACTTCCCCTTCCGCACGCATTTCCAAGGCCACTTCCTCAATGCCTGGGCCTACTGCTACGCCCAGCTGCGCGACACCGAGTGCCGGAACAGAGCGACCTACTTCGCGGCAGAGCTGGCCAAGTGCCAGGCCAACAACAAGAACGTCGGCTTCAACACGGGCTACCTCTCAGGCTTCCCCGAGTCCGAGATCGACGCCGTGGAGAAGCGCACGCTCACCAACGGCAACGTTCCCTACTACGCCATCCACAAGACCATGGCCGGGCTCCTCGACGTCTGGCGCCACATCGGCGACACCAACGCCCGCGACGTGCTCCTCGCCATGGCGGCGTGGGTCGACCTCCGCACGGGGAAGCTCACGTACGCGCAGATGCAGAGCATGATGAGCACCGAGTTCGGCGGGATGAACGAGGTCATGGCCGACATCTTCCACCAGACGGGCGACCAGCGCTGGCTCGCCGTCGCGCAGCGCTTCGACCACGCCGCCATCTTCGACCCCCTCGCCGCGAACCAGGACGCCCTCAACGGGCTGCACGCCAACACGCAGGTGCCCAAGTGGATTGGCGCCTCGCGCGAGTACAAGGCGACGGGGACGGGCCGGTACCAGGACATTGCCCGTAATGCGTGGAACATCACCGTCAGGGCGCATTCGTACGCCATCGGGGGCAACAGCCAGGCGGAGCATTTCCGTCTCCCGAACGCGATCGCGGCGCACTTGGCTCAGGATACCTGCGAGGCCTGCAACACGTACAACATGCTCAAGTTGACGAGGGAGTTGTGGCTGACGAACCCGAGCGCGACGACGTACTTTGACTTTTACGAGAGGGCTCTGCTGAACCATCTCCTGGGTCAACAGAATCCGTCAGACGGCCACGGACACGTCACGTACTTCACGCCTCTCAACCCCGGCGGCCGTCGCGGCGTCGGTCCGGCGTGGGGCGGCGGCACGTGGAGTACGGACTACGACTCCTTCTGGTGCTGCCAGGGCACCGGCCTCGAGACGAACACGAAGCTCATGGACTCGATTTACTTTTACGACAACTCGGCGCTTTACGTCAATCTCTTCATCCCTTCGGTCCTGCGATGGACGCAGCGTGGAGTGACAGTCACGCAGACAACAGACTTCCCCCGCAGCGACACCGTCACCCTCAAGATTGCTGGCTCCGGAAGATGGACGCTGCGTGTGCGCATCCCGGCGTGGACCTCGGGTGCGCAGGTGACTGTCAACGGGCAGACGGTGACCACGACTTCGGGCACGTATACCTCTATTGACCGTACTTGGGCCAACGGTGATACGGTCGTTGTCAAGCTGCCGATGAAGTTGCAGACCGTGGCCGCCAACGACAATGCCAACATTGCGGCGCTGGCGTTTGGCCCGGTCATTTTGAGCGGAAACTACGGCAGCCAGACCCTTTCTGCCGTTCCGGCTTTGGATCTGGCGAGCGTGAAGCGGAGCGGTACGACCGGGCTGTCGTTTACTGGGACGGCGGGCGGTAAAACTGTTAACCTTGGCCCGTTCTATGACGCGCAGGGATTCAACTACAACGTGTACTGGTCGACGAGTGGCAGGTTGCCCGCGTAGGTTGGTGGCGTAGATTGAACAACCGTACATATGACTGATATTCTCATTCTTGGTACATATTTGAATAGTTAGTAAGAAGGTTTGATGAAGCATATCGTAGTTTTCCAGGACGAGATACTTGAATGTCTACAGCAATGGCTAGGCCTGCAAGTCCTGGCCATCCCGAGCGGCCTTGACGCGAACACACTGCGCATTCACCCTGAGGTACCTGTCGACAGCATCGCCACCAATAACAAAAGGATGCTCCGCCCCTTCAGCCCGGTGCTCCAGGAGATCAAAGTGATACAGAGCCCGGTCCTGGGTCTGATGGTTCGCAATGAGCGTATCAACACCAGCCTCCTTCCCCAAGTCCGCGAACCGGTTCAGGGAGCCGATCTGGGTATCTTTATCCGCCGCGGCTCTCGGGATGCCCACACCGCCGTAGAAGCCCGCCGTGTGCTCCACGCCCTTGTCGTAGACCTTAAAGATGGAGGAGACGGTGCCGGGGGTGTGGCCCGGCGTAACGTAGAACTTGAACGTGACGTTGCCAAACGTGAGTTCGTCACCCTCCTCGATCGTCTTATCCGGGATCGGTCCATCGGTCTCCTTGCTCAGGGTCTCCCACGCCGGCGCCGAGGCGTAGGTGGCTGGCTTGTAGGTGTCCTGGATGTAGCGCACGCCGCCGTAGTGGTCAAAGTGCTCGTGGGTGATGACGAGGTGCTTGATGTCCGCGCCCGAGAAACCGAGCGCCTCAAGACCGGGGACCAGGATCTTCTCGGCCTCCTCGGCGTCGTTGAGGGCGTCGAAAACGACCAGGCCAGCGCCTGTGTCGTAGGCCCAAGCCGAGACGGCGCTCTGCCCGACGAAGTAGAAGCGATCAAACACCTCGCGAGGGGTAATGAAGCCGGGCGTCTGGGCGGCGTTGGAGAGCTCCGGGTAGACTTGGCCGAGGATGCAGCGGTGGCCGTAGTAGGCGGAAAGGTCTGCGCCGGCGAGGGTGCGTGCCTCAGCCAGCCACTTGGTGACGTTTTCCTTTTGCTCGTTGGGAAAGGTGGTGATGTTGAAGAGGTCTTGGAGCTGAGCCTGAGCGAGGCCGGCCATCAAGGCAAGGGATGTAAGGGCGCTGGAAGCGGTGGTCTTCATGATGGGCAAGAGACTTTGAGATGGGTCACAGGGCTGGAAGCAACTTCAACACCGCACGACTGGACATTCCTGGTTTGCTTATATACCTCATCACTCAAGGAAATCCCCTCATCCAGCTGATATTTGGTGCATATGAGCCACTCTTGGCTGAGCGGGGAGGCTCCAGATCTGCCAAGACTATTGAGATGAAGATCCTCTTCAAGGGAACGCGAGGTTACATGCGACCCCAAACCGGCAGGCAGGTCGTCACCTATTCGGAAGAGCCGATGACAGCATCGGACAACCGACTGCTCGGTGCGACGAAGGATAAGAATCCGGGGCACGGAAAAGTGGATTGCGGAGAGTGATGCGGAGGGCATATGCGGAGTGCATGAGGGGAACGAGGAGCCGGCATGGCTGGACGGGAGAGGTTGGAGATGTCAAGAGTCAGTATCTCGGGTGACGCTCCCCGGTACGGCAGGTCGTTTCCTGGAGCCGATTTCCCCCCTTCGTCTGACCGCCGTTTGGTATAGAGGACCCATGAATTACAAAGATTTGGTTGGGGAACATCTCTTCTCGCTCAACTTCATCTGATGCTGGCAGCTTCGAGATGTCGATTACATCGAGCCTGAACTTGCCAGAAACGTAACAGCAATTGCCTCTATTCGCGCTCGTACAATTCTACGTATATGGTATCATGTAAAACTTCAAAACTCAACTCACGCTCTACTTCGCAACCTGTCCCATTTTGCGAATCTCACCACCATACCACGCCTGCAAACTCGTTAGCTCCAACCAACACTCAGAAACCAAGGGGGAAACTCACCGACTCAGCGCCAGCGCCGATAGCCTTGATACCGAGCTTCTGCGCGATCCACGGCGCCTCGATCTTTCTCGCGTACAGCTTCGCGTCCTCGTCCTTGACGTCGGCGGCCAGGATGGTGTTCTTGGGCAGCGCCGGGTTCAGGACGGCAGGTCTCGCCAAGCCGATCAGGTCGCAGGCTCCGCTCGCCAGCGCCGCCTCCATTCCTAAGCGGGTGCGGAAGCCGCCGGTGACCATCAGGGGCACGTCGGGGAAGTCGCGGCGGATGGCCTGGGCGAACTCGAGGAAGAAGGCCTCGCGGGCCTTGGTGCGGTCGGACTTTTTCTCGTCGCTGACGCCGGTGGACATCTAGCCCATGTTAGCCACCTCTCATTTGTTTTGTTTCGATGACGCGTCTGGTGCAAACTTACCAGAGGATCCTCGTAAGTGCCGCCGCTAATCTCGAGGAAATCGACGCCGGCGTCGGTGATGAGCTTCAACTGCTCAATGCACCCGGCAAGCTCCTCCTTGGACTGGTGGTCGACCGAGTTGAACTTGATACCAACGCAAAACTCCTTGGGCACCGCCTCCCGGATGGCGCGGATAATGTCCACGACAATCTTGGCCCGGCCGGCGTACGAGCCGCCGTACTCGTCCGTCCGGCGGTTAATCTTCTCCGACATGAACTGCGCGAGCAGGTACCCGTGTGCGCCGTGGATCTCGACGCCCGCGAAGCCGGCGTCGGAGGCGAGCTTGGCCGTCAGCGCGAAGCGGCGCACGACGTCGCGGATGTCGGCGACGGTCATCTCGCGCGGGGTGCCGAAGAGGAGCGAGTTGAGCAGGCGCGGGACGAGGCCGTCGCCGAGCTTCAGCGGCACGGCGCTGGGGGCGATGGTCTTCTCGAAGAAGCCGCGCTTGCCGGCGCCGAAAGGCGACTGGCGGCCCGGGTGGTTGATCTGCACGATGGTCGGGGTGCCGTTGCGGTTGCAGGCGGCGGCCCACGGCTTCCAGGCGGCGAGCATGCGCTCGTAGGGGATGTGCTCGTTGTAGGCGACGTCCTGGGGGGAGCCGAGGTGCTTGATGTCGACCTCGACGTTGCCTGGGTGTGGTTAGTGACGGTTTCTGAGTGTGATGTGTGTGTGTGTGTGTGTGTGTGTGTGACGAGAGGTGCTCACCGGTCATGACGAGACCCCAGCCGCCGTCGGCCCATTCGGAGTAGGCGGCGTTGAAGGCTTCAGTCGGGAGGCCGTCCTTGTCGGCCCAGTTCTCGGCCATGGCGGCCTTGGAGAGGCGGTTCGGGAGGGTGAGGCCGCATTTCAGCGTCAACGGCTTCGCGATGGCCGTGTTCGACATGGTGGTCTAGAGTCTAAACACGAGGTGTCTATCTAACAGAAAGAATGGGTAGAGACGAAGATGTAGTTGCGTCTTGTCCGGTAGGTACGCTGTCTAGCGAGTCGTTGTTGCGCAAAAACACCAAAGCAACAATCACAGACAGAAAATTTGCCTCTTTATCAATCGGCGGTCCATCGACGGCGTCGCAGGGTCCTCGTCCCCACAAAAGGAGAGAAGAAGGCCGGTGGAAACACGGTGAATCAGTTTTTCGGATTACAAAGACGCTTCGAGATCGCGTCACCGACGAAACGGGCTCCACCTCCCGCACGGCAGAGCATCAGAATGGGAACTGGGCGCCCGTGACCGTGAAACCTGGGCCGAGGCATCGCCAATAGACTCGATCACACACCATGTCACTGCCGGAGGAATAGTCCCGCCGGTTGGATCCTGCGGAGCTGCGGAGATTTTGGTTCCATTCAGTTCCTGGGGGGAGTAAAACTCCACTGCTCTGCGTCCGACGCGGCTTGTTTCTGACGAAGACAAGTTTGTTGTTGACAAAGAATTGTATCCAGGCACCAAGGTGCAGCGTTGGCTGATGAGAAATCACGTCCGATGGGCCTCTCTTTGTAATCGTCCGCCGGTCGGTCGGCCATCCTTGCAAGGTACCATTTAAATAAGTTTGTTGGTTTAAAGATCCATACCAATAGCCACTATTTGTTACCTGAATTGTCTCACTCCTGCTCATTGCCGCTACGCCACCACCAACTCTCATATGAGTGTGTCTTTCATGCTGCAATCTCATCTTAAATCATTGGATCCTTCAACATGAAATTGAACCAATGGCGCAGGATGTTTGACACTTCGCTTACTGCAAGCGAGCTTTGCCTCCGCTGCACGTCAGCAGCGGGACGAACCGAAAGCGGCTCCACACGTGTTCTGTGGTCATGCTCACTCATTGTCAGAACTTAACATGAGCTCATGTCGTCTCAATGAGCAGCGACAGAGAGTATCAGCGATGAGGAAAATTCACACCAAAGATCTGGACTTACACTTAAATACATACACAGCTGCTACTAGCAATGATGTCTATCACTGGATTTCATTTTCAGATTATTTTCGGCTGAGGATGACCTCATCTGGCTCCTCATGAGAATGCCGAAAAACCCAACCCGGCATTTTGAAGCTTGGCATTTTTCAATCCCAGCTTCATTCACAACCAGACATCTCAACCCGCTTCATTACGGACGTTGCGACAAGGACGATGCCTCGCACCGTCATATCCCGACTGAAATATCTGACCAAACGCGACATCTCACCTTCGCAGGTCATGCCTCAATCCAACACGGGCTCGGCTGCAAGCTCATCACCAAGCAGCACCATCACAGGTGCGCGTCAAACACGGAGTCCATCCTCAGATTCCCCGCGTCATCAGACTTGCCTTCATGCAGCCACCACGGCCCCACGCTCATCAACAACACCCTCTCCGGACCCCGTTCTTAACGGCCTGCAATGCCGTCTGACCAGGTGCAAGCCCGACAATCGGACCGTTGCGGGGTCTCTCCTAGGTCTCCTCCCAAGCCTCGGACCCGGACATGCCTTCTCGCGGAGTAGCCGCTCCGCCCCCCTGGTACCGGACTGACCCCTGTTCATCCCCCCCAAAAGCCCGCCCCCATGATTCTGGCAGCGTGAGTCGCGCGATGTCTGCAGCGCTTCCGGCGTAGCTTCAACAGCAAAATGATGCGCGACGGCAGAGCTTGTCGTGCATCAAGCCGGCGAAGCACCGAACTTGGTCGGTCGTGGCGGCCGATCAGGCTGCTGGAGAGGCATTGACAGAACATGAGCGACAGCAGAAGCGGGAAAAGAAGCGGAAGAAGAAAAACAAGAAACATCTTCGACAGGAGGGGGAAAGGGGGCCCGACGATGGACTGATCGTCAGGCACAGGACAGGAAAAGCAAGCTCCGAAACGCAGTGTGCATTCTTCAACGCTGTGCAACATGCGCCACTGCAACCGTCGCGTGGCCAAGCATCACCAGGTCGGACACTCTGCATGCATGTGCATATGTCAATATTCCCTCCGGTTTCTGACTGCCAGTCGACGGCGCGTGGCATGAACGCTGACCACCGCCGAGTGAGAGCCAAGGGGCACAGCCGAGGACTTGGGGTTGCATTCTACAACAAACCAGACAGACAATGAGCATGTTGGTTTGCCAAGCCCCCTCGCTCTAAGCCACCACGCGAGCCAACACAACGGTTGGGGGAGGGGTTTATTCGACACTGCGTTTCAAAAGCCACGAAGCGTTTCCCAGCGCCGGATAGAGGAATGCTTGTGGGGTTTGTCTTTGGGCTTTCCACGAATTCGGAACCAGTCAGCCCAACCCGCAGCAGAGTCCATATTTTCAACCCCCATTGCGGGAACTCGACTGGGATTCAATCGCTGAAACACCACGCGAGAGCTCCAGGGGCAGACCTCGATGCCGCAATCCCGCTGCAGGATCAGACGAACAGTTGGTCTGATGCCCGTCCCGCCCATCACTGACAACTGATGATGTCTCTGGGGTTTTTGTAAGCAATGAGCACAATACTTCTTGGGTAAGGTGTCACTCACCAAAGAAAGGCCGTTACCTGGTCCGTGTCTTCTGCAATCGTCGACTGGTGAGAGTGTGAGTTAAGAAAGATACAGCACCACGCAAAGATGCGATCGTGGTGTCGCTATCGATGATCGCGATTGCGGGTATCGCGGCGGACATATGGACGGGTGTGGTCAGAGGGGACCGAGGGGCTCGCGAGCCGAGTCTGCCCAATCTGCTGGGATGGGGGCCAACTGCAACGGGGGCGGACTGAACTGGGGGCCGCGAGGACGACATATGCTCACGAACCGGTGTTGGAACAGTCGCAACTGGCTCACCTCTCTGGACTACTTAAGATATTATGACTTCCATGAGAACATCACAAGGAAAACAGCAGCATTCAGTTCCATTTCCTCAACAGTCATACTTCAGGTCTCTTACCACTCCCGTCTCCCGACATTTCTTCTTGAACCAGCAGCAAGTCAACCCTCTCTTCATTCGCTCTCAGTCAAACTAACAATCACAGCCATGGCCTTCGCCAAAGTCATCGCCGCCCTCGCCGTCGGCCTCCCGGCCATCCAGGCCGCCGTCCCCGAAATCCCCGGCTTCACCCTGACCTGGAGCGACGACTTCGTCGGCTCCGCCAACACCCTCCCCAACACGGCAAACTGGATCATCGACACCGGCCGCGGCTACCCCGGCGGCGCGCCCAACTGGGGCACCAACGAGGTCCAGACCTACACCAGCAGCGTCAACAACCTCCGCCTCAGCGGCGACGGCGTGCTGCAGATCACCGCCATCAGGGACGAGGCCGGCGGCTGGACCTCGTCCCGCATCGAGACCCAGCGCAGCGACTTCATGGCCCGCGCCGGCGGCAAGATGCGCATCCAGGCGAGCCTCAACCTGCCTGTCGTCGGAGAGAACGGCGCCGGCTACTGGCCCGCCTTCTGGACCCTGGGTAGCGCGTTCCGCGGCAACTACAAGTGAGTCTTTCCCTCAACTCGCCCCTTTTTTTCAAAGCAAGTGTAATTACTTACGCCCAAGTCCAGCAACTGGCCCGACATCGGCGAGTTCGACATCATGGAGAACATCAACGGCCTCAACCGCGTCTGGAACGTCATGCACTGCGGCGTCAAGCCCGAAATCCTCGTCACCAACAAGGAGTGCCCCTACAGCCCCTGCCAGGGCAACTTCCACACCTACACCTTCGAGATCGACCGCACGCAGGAGGTCGAGGTGCTGCGCTGGTTCGTCGATGACGTCTCGTTCTTCGAGGTCCTCGAGACGTCCCTCCCCGCCGACGTCTGGAGCCGCACCGTCCACGCGCCGCACTTTATCCTGCTTAACCTCGCCATGGGCGGCGGGTTCGCCGATGGCAACCACGGCGGCGTCACGCCGACTGCCAGCACCGTTTCGGGTGGCACGATGCAGGCCGAGTACGTTGCCGTGTACAACTCTTAGGCCGATTTGGGCTGTTGGGAGATGGGAGTGTGGTTTTGAGCATAACGATGGCTGTCTGGCTGTTCTGGCAGCTGTGATTTGCTTCTCGTACATTGTTCAGCATTTCATTTGTACATATTGACCGGACCGGCTTATGAGCGTTTGATATTTTGTTTGGTTCCGAGCGAGGAGTATGAACTATTGTACCAGGTATGCATATTGGAATTTGTCCTTCATCTTTTGTTAGTTGCTTTCCGCAGTCTTAAAGAGTTACCCAAAGGGCGAGAAGCCGAATTCATTCGCATTCGCAACTAAACCAGAACGACAATCATGTCCCTGACGCCGTGCAACGCCAACTGCATGATGCTGGCCTGTAGGGTCGCATCGATACCCACCGACCGGCTTGATCAGGAAGGTATCTCAATCCTCTGCCAATCCCGCACCTCGATCGACGATAATCACAGCAGTGACGCTGGGCAATCTCAGGGAGCCCCAGTCGAGCTAGGGAATGCGAACTTGGCGATGTCCCGCTCTCATCACCGCATGCAATCTGCTGACCTACCGCGCCATGCCCCGAGTTGTTGATGAATGCACCGCCGGCCCTGGGTATCGCGTCGCGTAGCCTTCTGTCTTCAACTCCAGTTTACGGACGACTTCACG
Organism: Colletotrichum tropicicola; assembly: GCA_025962755.1. NCBI lineage: Eukaryota > Fungi > Ascomycota > Sordariomycetes > Glomerellales > Glomerellaceae > Colletotrichum > Colletotrichum tropicicola. The sequence goes on from JAOWMA010000273.1 coordinate 12,262, forward strand.
GTTCGGAACAAGATGAGGGCCAACATCTTCTCCACATCGGCCGTCGCCGCCCTGGCGCTCATCTCGGCTGCGATCCCCGCCGCGGCGCAGGATCCCGGCTCTTCCGAAGACACCGCCGATGTGGTGCCCGGGGCTTACATCGTCGAATGGGAGACTGACGTCGATGCCCCGGCCTCCTTCTACCAGGACCTCGGTTTCAACGTCGAACACCGCATGGACTTCAAATACCGGCTCTTTCAAAGGCGCTTCCTTCCAAATCACCAACGCGACCGACGATGCAGAGGGCGATGTCTCGAGAAAGATCGCGGCGAGACCAGAGGTGAAGGCTATCTGGCCTGTCAGAGCCGTCCGTATGCCTTCGCCCAAGCCCCTCTTCGTCGGCAGAAACGCGAACGCGGCATCTGCAGGCGTCATCAGGCGCCAGGACGACGAGCCCGACACGTACACGCCGCACGTCATGACCCAAGTCGACAGGCTCAGGGCCGAGGGCTACACCGGCAAGGGCATCCGAATCGGCATCGTCGACAGCGGCATCGACTACACGCACCCGGCTCTCGGCGGCTGCTTCGGCGAAGGGTGTCTGGTCAGTTACGGCCGGGATCTGACGGGCGACGACTATTTCCCCCCCGAAAGCCCGAAGCCGGACGCGGATCCTTACGACGGCTGCGTCGGCCACGGCACCCACGTCGCGGGCATCATTGCCGCTCAGGCTAACGAGATGGGCTTCACCGGCGCGGCGCCGGATGTGACTATCGGCGCGTACCGGGCGTGGGGGTGCAGCACTCTGACGACGAACGATATCCTCCTGGCTGGGTTCAATGCCGCGTTCGAGGACGGGAGCGATATCATCTCGTGCTCGGCGGGCCAGTATACTGGATGGGCTAACGATCCGTGGGGAATCACCGCCTCGAGGATCGCTGCGCAGGGTGTGTCGGTCATCGTGGCGCCGGGCAACTCCGGACGGTCCGGTATGTGGTTGGCCGCGTCGCCGGCCACGGGAGTCAATGTGACGGCGGTCGGTTCTGTGGAAAATGTCATTACGCCGCTGTTGCTCACCGCCGCAACTTTCTCAGTCGGGAACTCGACGGGAGGTTCTGAATCCTTTGGGCTTCTCAACGGTGGCCCGGCGTATGCAGAGAACGTCACGCTGCCTTTGTGGACTGTGAGCAACGATACCTCGTCGGCAAACGATGGCTGTGCTCGGTTGCCGGAAGATACCCCCGATCTCTCGTCAAGGGTCGTACTTCTCCGGGTCGCTGACACGTCTAATTGCTACCCTTCCACCCAAGCCATGCATGTCGCGGCGAGGGGGGCCAAGTACCTACTGTTTTACAGCCAGGACAACTCGTATGTCGTCCTCAAACGGTTCCAAGAGAATCAGGCTTATGCTGACATGTGAGCCAGTTCTATTGCGACGATCTATGCGTATGCGGACGGCGTCGTCGGCGTTGCCACCGTTACCCCAGCTCAGGGTGCGCAGTGGATCAACCTCTTGAACCAAGGCGCAACTGTCAATGTCAACATCGTCGATCCTGCAGTCGCCGGAATCCGGTACGAGGCCGTCGATAACGATGTCTCTGGGGACCTGACTAGTTTGACGACCGCCTGGGGCCCGACGTGGGAAGTCGAGTCCAAGCCACAACTCACCGCGCCGGGAGGAAATATCCTGTCAACCTGGCCCGTGGTAATGGGCGAATATTCTGTCCTTTCGGGGACATCAATGGCAACGCCTCTCGCTGCCGCCATATTTGCCCTCGTCGGCCAAGCACGAGGAACTCTGGATCCCATCGAGCTGCGTAATGTGATTTCTTCCACATCAAAGGCCAGGCCCTGGTTTGACGGGACGACGGTGCACGACATTCTCGATCCTGTGCCTCAGCAGGGCTCTGGCGTTGTGCAGGCTTACGATGCCGCGCACGCGAAGACGGTGTTGAGCGTCAGCCAGATATCGTTCAATGATACCGCCAATATTGTCCCCACGCAGAGTTTCATCATCAAGAACACGGGCAGGGAGGATATCACCTACACCTTAGGCCACGTCAAAGCTGCGACGGCGTACACGTTTGCTTCTGGCTCTCGATCTGCTTCGCAATTTCCCAACCCGATTGTCGATGATTGGGCTGAACTTTCATTCTCTTCGGAGTAGGTCTTGTTCCTCTTCGCGCCGAGCACGCGATGGCTAATATTGTGATCAGCACGGTCGCCGTTCCTGCGGGTTCATCTGCCGAAGTATCAGTCACCGTCACGCCACCAGAAAACGTCAACACAACTCAACTCCCCGTCTACAGCGGCCTCATCAGCATCACCGCCAGCAACGGCGAATCCCACAACATCCCCTACGTCGGAGTCGCAGGCAGCTTGAAGGACGTCCCAGTCTTCCTCGAAGGCCCCGAGTACGGCACGTTCCTGGGCTACGCCAACAACCCGACTCCGCCCAACACGACCTTCACCATCCCGCGTCCGGGATCGACCGGTAGCGGCAACTTTCCCGGTATCCTGGGCAGTCTGCTGTTCGGGACGCAGATCGCTCGTGCGGACGTCGTAGCCCTGACCGAGACGGGGCTCCCGACCACAGACTTCTTCGGCGTGAAGAGCATCGGTTTCATGCCAGGATTTCCAGAGCCGTGGGTCATTAGAAGAAATTACAGGCTCGGGTTCGTGGGACAGCTTGCGGATGGGACTGTGGTGCCTGAGGGGACGTACAAGGTCGTCTTCAGTGGGCTGAGAGTTTTTGGTAACGCCGAGAACCGCGAGGACTGGGATTTTGCAGAGACGGTTCCTTTCGTAATCAAGTATGCCGAGTAGGCTCCATAGACCATAGTAGATTCAATGGTGCAGCTCTTCTGGATCTGACTGCGAATGCCGGGCTCCAAACTGCGGTATGGGAAAAGTCTCTGATAGTCCGGTGTCAAAATGCGGTCCAGTTCTGGCCATCCGTTCGCCGGGCCATTTTAGATACTCCGCAGTCCGGCCGTTGTCCCAGCGCTCGGATCTCCCGCCCGTTTGATTGCTATCCGTTGTATCCGAGGGAGCGATTCCGAGTGGGTGCATCGTAGAAAGCTAGATAGTGTCACGTCACTGGCTCATGCCTCAAATATTGCTGGTCCCCGCCGAGTTCAGCTATCAGAGGCAACCGACCTCAGCGAGTCCCCAACACAAAATACGAAAGAGACGTACACCTCACCTGCGCATCCGCAGAAATCATGCCTTTCCAACTGCTTACTTACGCCTCCTTGTCCCTGGAAGGCCCCAAGGTTGCCGTTCACGTTGATGGTCGCGTATATGATCTCAGTGACGTCCTAATCAGCAGTAGCTTTGCCACTGTCGTGGACGCTCTCAGAGAGTGGGAGCAGGTCCGACCAAGATTGGAGCAATTCGCGCGCGACCAACCCTCAACCGCGCTACCCTCCAAAAAGCTTTCAGAAGTCAGATTGCTGGCACCGGTCCCCCATCCAGGAACCATTTTCTGCGCGGGCGGGAATTACAATGATCACGGAGCGGAGATGGAACGCGTGATGAAGATGAAGCCGGTCGCAAACCTCAAGGAGCGCGGACAGCCGCCTTTCTTCTTCATCAAAAACTCCTCGGGTGTCTGCGGGCCGAATTCAACCACCCACGTGGGTTCCCCGGATCTGAAGGCCGATTGGGAACTCGAGCTCACCGCCGTCATTGGCCGGATTGCGCGCAACGTGAGCGAGGAAGAGGCCCTGGACTACGTGGCTGGATTCACAGTCGGGAACGACCTGTCCCTTCGGAAGAACGTCCGCCGCCAGGGCGTCGAGCCGGGAGAACCCTCTGAGTACGACTGGTTTCGGCAAAAGTCGTTTGATGGGTCTTGTCCTATCGGGCCCTGGATCACGCCAACGAGCCAGATTGCGGACGTGCAAGACTTGAAGATGAAGCTATGGGTCGGCGACGAGCTGATGCAGGACACCTCTACTTCGAAGATGATATTCTCGGTGGCCGAACAGGTTGCTGAGCTGTCACGCCAGCTAACGCTGTATCCTGGAGACATCATCATGACGGGCACGGGAGCCGGAGTCGGGATGGCCCGCGGTAAATTCCTGCAGAAAGGGGACGTGGTCCGGGCTTGGATCGACGGCGTGGGGGAGTTTGTCCACCACATTGGATGACGTCCATAGTTTCAATGATGATACGTGGTTCGCATAGCTTGAGTCATGCTTAAGGATGCTTTCAGTAACCTCGACGCTTTCGTAAAGAGCTAATGTTTTCTCAAAGAACGCCTGCTGATTAAGCATACTGAGTCCGAGTTTGCCCCCTGACATCCGAGGTGTTCGCATCGTGATGCATCAATGATGAAAGCGGCTAAGCATCCGTCAATTGGGACCAGTTCGACAAGGTCAAAGCGGGGGCTAGATGGCTTTTTCCCATCCCCGCCTCGGACTCGCACTCCTTCGTCAACAATCTCCTTGCCATGTCATATTTCCGCACGGCGTTCGGCACGCACGATTGGCAGCCGAAAGATCGTCCCGCCCTCCCGCAGTAACATTTCCCCATTCTTCCCCGGTTCTTGCGTCGTGCTAGTCTTATCCAGTCGAGAGACATGGAACCGGCTGGCGCTCCTTCTTCGGTCTCTCGGGACGCACAAGGCTCTGCATGCGACCAATGTAGAAGGTAAGATGCTCCGACGCACTTGGCAAATGCTTGATCCGTTACTGACTCCATCGGACTCATCCAGGAGGAAGTCGAGATGTACGTGGGCCCCGGGTTCCGGGGTATCCGATATGTGCGCTGACATATGATCACTCTTGCCAGGCAACAGAGTAAAGCCTTCATGCGGTGCTTGCACTGAGCGTGGGCGTGATTGTGTTTACCCTTCATCGCGTAAGAAACCAGGACCCAAAAAGGGTTCAAGACAGACAAACACGGTCGGTGTTTTGTGCCGCCGCCTAGGTATGACCACAACTTATTGTTAACCACGTAGAAATAGGTAGGCTGATTTATCTTGACCCAATAGCAAAACTTGAAGAGTTCTTGGAGCTCCCTGGGAAGCCCCAGACCCCCAGCTTCTCTGATGCCGTGTCTACACAACGTCAACGATCCCTTACCGACGATGGAGCCGAAGGAAATGTGTTGCCATCGCCTATACCTTCGTCAACATCCCCAAGTATCTTCTCCACTATCGCGTACTATGAACCCGTATCGTCGTTCACGATTCAGCCAATCATCAATGCTATCAAGTGGGCAAGCTGGACAGAGCCCAAAGCAAATGTCAAGTCGGGGTTAAGACTATCCCGAGCCTTGCACAAGAAGATTTCACAGGCCGCGCGATTGCAGCTCGTCGATGAGCCCCTCGCCCCGGAGCTCGAGCAGTACTTGTAAGAAAAACGATCGCTTTCTATATCATGCTAATACCATCTTAACACTGACTGGAAGAATCTCACTCTATTTCAAGTCTGTCACACTGCCTATTCCGCTTTTCTCGCCCGTTAGGTTCTACGCCCAGTATGAGGCAGGCCGTGTCCCGGATTTCTTGCTGACCGCCATGTTCTCTCTCTCATGTCGCTTCGCCACGTCACCTGAAATCTTGGATCTTGCCGACGGAGACTTGGCTTGTCTCGCGCAAACCTTTTATCAGAAGGCTTCCATCGCGCTCGACTTGCGCGAACAAAACTTTGCCTTGGTTACCATTTCAGAGGTCAAGACTGCTTGCCTCTTGGCACACTACCATTACACATACCTTCCGATCAGAGAGGCCGTTGATCAGTGGTCACGAGCGGTGAGATGGGCCTACATGTGCGGCTTGCATCAGGTCGACAGCCCTTGGAACCAGGGCGACTCGGACGACGCATGCCGCGAGATCGACATTGAAGAGAGGCGCTGCTTGTGGTGGTCGATATGGGCAATGGACTGTTTCTGCAGCCAGATGTTGTCGGTGCCCTCGAACATTGACGACCAGATCACGACTACATTGGTCCCATCTTGCGTTCTATCGAGCGTCCCTCTAGGGAACTTTCCGCCGCCATCCAGGAGGGCTTTGCATGGCCCTAGAGACGAGACTTGGTATCAGTTGCAAGTTGGAGAAACGCCGGGGACAAGGGAGCAGCTCGTACGACTATCTGCAATTGCCATGGCACGCGATGTGGGTGCTATTATGCAGCTGAGACAAGCGAGGCCGGACATTGATCTCCATGATCGCCTCTCTCAGCTGGAGAAGAAATGGAACCTGATGATTAAAGCGCTCCCGCCTTGGTTCTTTTCTCCTCGGTATCGCGAGGTTGACGGAAGTACTGAGGGACATCGACTGCGACTTGAAGCACTGCATCTGGTCCACGTGTGAGAACGCTTCATATCATGCATTCCGTAACTCTCAATGCTGACAGGTTGCAGGATTGGGGTATTGTCGGGCATCCCACCGCTGAGGCCCCTGATGTTGGATTTCAAACGGACGAAGGGCCCTCAGCCTGCAGACGATAGCCTTGAATTCCGATGGAGCAATAGCATATCGCATGCTCTTCGAATTGCGGCGCTTTATCGACACGGGGACTGGTCGACCGCGGCGTTCCTGGAAGGTGACGCGCTTACCTTGTTTCCGATTCTGTGGACGGGCGCTTCGTTCCTCTGCCTTGCGCTTATGAGAGCAGGCCCGGTGGATGCCACAGAGAAGTTGGCGTTGTTAGATGCCTTGGACGCTGTCATGGCGCAGCTTAGACAGGCATCGCAATGCTGGGGTATCACCAAGATGTTCCTGTGTAAGTTCTTCTCCCGCATGAGATGTGAAATGACGACCTAACGGTGACTTTGAAAGTGTCCCTCCAAGAGCTGAGAGGATTGACCTACATGAGACTTGACATGAGAACCATCTTTGAAATAGTTCTCAGAATCTACAGCCCGCAAAAACAAGATCCCGCCGATGCGGAAGTTCTCATTGAACCGCCTTCAACACAAGAGGAAGAGTGTCAGACAATCATTTCAACAGATCCTGCTGTCACTGGCGACCTGAATATGTTGCCGGCAGCTTCAATGTGGCTCGCCGGTAACGAGAGCGTGATGGTGGATAAGTGGCTCAATGGAGACCAGGAGAATATTGGTATTGGATGGCAGAATCCGGAATGCATGCCAGATATGCATCTATGACAAATTAGATGCTGTCGAATGTTGTCAATGACTTGATTGTGCAAGGACGACTTGGCAACTCCAGTGACCTAGACTAAGGTACTAGATACAAATCTTTGTTCCGGCTGCTTGGACGTTCCAGTCCTGATGCGCAGTACACACACTCACAACAAAGATTTTAGAGCAATTCGATTCATTGGGCCCCCGGCCCATCAAATTATTTCTGTGCCCTGTCAAGAGCAGCATCGCCGCCGGCGCCATCGTTATGTGTTAACGCCGATCATCCATGACCCCCGCGATGACGCGAGCCACCCTTGAGATGGCGGCACCCACCCCCTCAAACCCCAGTTGTAAAACTCCTCACTGGGGCTGGGGAAAAATGGAGTAGGCAAACCGATAGATATGCTTAAATGAACAGAAGTCGCGAGTTGCGGTAGTTAGGACGGGAAGCTTTTTTTCTGCTTTGGCAAATCAACACCAGACAATGTTGCGGCTTTTTCTTTCTCCTTGTGATGGCATCACCCCGATGGCAGTTGATGCAATAGACGCCAAGGCGACCGAGACCCCGACGACGATGGGACCGAATTCGACGCAGGTCGCCGTCCGGAAAAGCCGCCGAGATCCGGACTGGCTCCTTCTGCGGACTCTCCGCGTAACCTAGCCACGCAGATAGAGATGTCATTTTAACTGGTCGTCCCCGATTGCGTGACTATGCACTGTTCTCATGTCATCGTCCAGAGGAGTATATGTCCGACACCTTATCTCATGTAAGGTGTAAGCTAATTGCTAGTCCGCTGCAAAATCCCGTTGGTTGATCTCACGTATCAGGGCCAACAACGGTTGATCTATCTTACCTAGTTCCCGAAGTTGCTAGCCATGGCATTGTGGGATGTGGTCGGGTCTCCCCCGACAGCCAGGGATCTTACACTCGTTCGTCCAATCTGCATGTGTCGCGCTCAACCCACCTCCCGAACTTGAGCTTGGACAAATCTTGGTCTAGCCGCCACACCCTCCGAGTCAGATTCTTCACTTCCTGTTCTTATCCGTTGGTTCATCTCCTCAACCGGACGTCGTTTTTGTCAGCCGGCAGCTGCCATCTCTCGTCCCGACCAACAGAACACACAGCTCACGCCCCGCTTGCAACTCGAACCCAAGTCCAGCATGTTTGACGACTTATTTCCCCTCCATTGCGACAGAATCCTGCGTCGCCACGTTGTATTCCACGTGGAGTGGCGACGCCTTGGCGAATAGAGGGACACAGATATAATCTCTTCTGAGAACGTGCTGCGGTGAAGCAAAAGTCCGTCGACAACCTGCCCCATCTGGACGGAACATCGGCATCATTGATCGACTCCTCTCACTGAGCAGTTGCAATCGGACCCTTGCTGTCTGTACCACGAGTGACTCGACAAACCGAAATGCCGGGGTCTATCACGGAGGTTCGGCCTACGGGCGCCGACGACAAGACCTCGACTTCGTCGCAGAACAACGACAAGACCAGCGTCGAGCCAGCCGTGACGGAGGTCCTCCAGGAGACCCCGAAGCGAACATGGAAGTCGTACCTCTGGGATACGTTTGACAAATCGCCCGAGGAGCGTCGATTTCTCTTCAAGCTTGACGCCGTATTGATGACGCTGGCTTCTCTCGGATACTTCATCAAGTACTTGGATCAGGTATGCAACATACTCTGGCGTATGTGTCTTCATGTTGGTTTGAAACTAATGTTTGCAGGTCAACATCAACAATGCTTTTGTTTCTGGCATGAAGGAGGATCTCAGTCTGTACGGAAATGAGTTGAACTACATGCAAGTTTGCTGGACCGTTGGCTATGTCATTGGCGAGATCCCCAGGTATGGAGAAACGACCTCAAGTCTCTTAACCCCGACTAACATCTTCTGAAGTAATATGCTGCTTACTCGGATTCGCCCTGCCATCTGGATTCCAATCTGCGAGGTGAGAATCATTGAGACGCACGAACTAGCTCAGAGCTGACAGGAACTGAAACAGGTGACATGGTCGGTATTGACTATTCTGTTGGCCAAGTGCCACACGGCCACTCAGATATATGTCTTGCGATTCTTCATCGGCCTCGCAGAAAGTACTTTCTACCCAGGCATGCAGTACATCATCGGCTCCTGGTACCGCAAAGATGAACTGGCAAAACGCTCGTGTCTGTTTCATGCTATGGGCAACGTTGGCTCCATGGTGTCCGGCTATTTGATGGCTGGTGCGCACAACTTGGACGGCGTCCACGGTTACCACGGGTGGCAATGGCTGTTCATCACCAATACCATCGTGTCGCTACCGATTGCAATTTCCGGTTTTTTCTTTTTGCCGGATCTCCCCGAAATCACGAAAGCCTGGTACTTCACGCCTGAAGAAATCGCCTTGGCCCAAAAACGCATGCAATTAGAAGGCAGAGCTCAGCGGGCACCGTACACGAAGGCCAAATTCGTCAAGATTTTCTCCAGCTGGCACATTTGGACACTGGTCATCCTGTACATTGTCTTCAACAACGGCAACGGCGGTAACTCTCAACCGGCGTTTCCCCTCTGGCTGAAGTCTGAAGGCTACAGCCTGCGCGAGGTCAACATTTACCCCACTATCACCGAGGTCGTCAGTATCATTACCACGCTCATATATGCGTGGACCTCAGACAGTCTCTTCCGCGGTGCCCGTTGGCCGGCCATTGTCTTCTCGGGTTTGGTTAAAATCATTGCCTACGTCCCGCTGACGATCTGGAACGTGCCGAACAGCCTGAAGTGGGCCTGCTTCATTCTCTGTGGCTTTGGCGGTGGCATCAGTGGCCTTACTTTTGCCTGGGCGCACGAGATCTGCAGTGATGATAACGAGGAGAGAGCCCTAGTTACTGGGGCTATGAACCAGATGGCTTATGTCTTTCAAGCATGGCTTCCGCTGGTTATCTGGCAGCAGGTCGAGGCCCCCTCCTACCCAAAGGGCTACCCGAGTATGGTTGCACTTTCGATTGTTCTCATTGGAATTGCCTTTGTCATCCGCTTCCTGCACAAACGGGAGATCCGTCTGAAGGCCTCGCGTGGATTCAGTTCGGCCTAAACACACGGAAACGCTTCGGTATAGAACCGTACATCGAATCTTCGGTTTTCTGTGGAATTAATCCCCTGGTTGGTAGATGTTCATGCCAAGTGGAACTCAAAAGCGATGAGGTTTGTCATGATAATGTCTCGAGATACCTAGAAATAAAAGCTGCTGTCACGATAATGAGACAAATAACATGGGTCAAACTCATGCGTCAGGATGCGACATTTTGAAGAATCGTATATGAGAGTAGACATGTTTCTTCCGAGTACCAATTGTAAGGAAAGGCGAGTTTAGTGTGAAGGCCCTTTGGCTTGGCTATGCAGTGAGTCTTCGGGGTTTGAATGTGCGCTCGAAGCCAACGAACCCATCGCCCCCCAGCCCCCAACCTTGCTTCCAACCTTCTCCGGAACGCCTCTTCTCTCGTATCTCCCAGAAAAGGGAGCCCTGGATAATATGGTGTCAGTCAAGTGCTTTAATCAAATCAAATATAGAAACGTACATCATAAACCCGCCTCATATCCTCTTTGTGAATCTTCCCGTCCTTGGCGAGAAGCAGCCAGGTTGTCACCCACTCGAAGAAGGCCGCCGCCCACTGCGAACATCGGATGAGAACGTCGTCATACTTCATGGAACCTGGTTTCGACTTACACCGAATGGATCAACAGCACATCGGTTTCTGCTCATCAAGCCAAAGGTTTCTCCAAGCGTCAGTGCGTCGTCTCTTCGCGCACTGCAACTTGCGAAGATATCCTCGAAGCGCTGAGGCACGAAACGGCCCTCGTTGTCATAAACTCCAGAGTCGGAACCGTGCTGGGACAATATTAGAACCTGTTCTGATGCAGATAATATCGAGTCTGCGGAAAGGCCTCACCTTCGCCTTATGTATGCCATCGATATACAGTCGGAAGAAAGGATCCGGTAAATAGGAATGTTGCATAACTGTGCCGTATGAGAACGCGAATGGGATAACTGTCGCCGCTAGGAGACAAATTGCCAGGTTAAATCCCAAATCACGGAATCCCACCCACACATCAATGGGCGTGATCACACCGTCGTTGTTGCGATCCCAAAAGAGGACATGCTGCTGCAGTACCGTCTAACCAAGTGTCAGCAATCTCTTCCGATTCACAGCTACTCCTGGTTAAGAACCGTTCAAATCCATGGTTGGGTCTCACATAATCCTGGTAATTCCGAGAATACTCTACACTTCCTCCAGGCTTGTCCATCGAGGGCGCAGTGTTAGCATGCGCTACTCCAGGTGACTCAATTTCCATGTCAGCACTGATCGCTGGCGGGCGCTGGTACGTGATAGGACATTTCGGGACTGCCGTCGCGAAATTTGATCCGCATCCATTCGGGAGCTGCTTAAGACCGCGGTCGGATTGTGGCAAAGTGCTTTTAGGCATCATAAAGGAGTTTGGAGTCTTGGAGTTGAGTTGACGTTGGTTCCGGATCTAGATCCAATACTCACATGACAGGGTCCTTGCATATTTAATAGTCATGACACATTTGGCTTGAGTGTGGCTTAAAAGTGTTGAGTGACATCATGGACACATCATCGAGTTTCTTAGCAACATTAGTATTGGCGCATCATGTGTCTCACAGAATGTCCTCTGAGAAAAATGAAAGGGGAGCCGGAATTAAGACATTCCGAGCCTGTGCTCCAGCCGCCGACGCGTCGCGATTCTACGCGCAGCTCATCAGAATGTGTCTCAATTGGCAGGCATTTGGTCTTGGACAATGTCAACGAAGCCTCAGGCGTATGCATGATCAGACTTTGCAAAGGCCGATGTGGAGACTGCGCGTAGGACAAGTCATCCCCAAAGCAAAGTTAAAGTTGAAAGCGAGCAATCGTTTTGCGGAGCTCGAGATGGACAATGTCTAATCAATGGAACTATGGTCTATGTCAATGATTATAAGTGCGATAGTTGCCATGCCCCCCAATGGTAGTATTTTGCTGCAAGACGGTTAATTGATTCTAAAAGTGTCAACTTAGACAGATCATAGGCGATCACGAGAAAACACGTTGCAACTCCGGTCGAAGGAAGCACTGAGCAGAGGTGGTTTAGGGCAGCATGTCGTTGGGAGGTGCATAAACATAACAGCTAGCAGCACGTACCTAGGGGTAGCCTTTCAAGTACGGAGACTCGCCCAAAATTGTCCCCAGTTGGGTTAATTTTCGTCAATTTAGGCATGGCAGCCTTCCGTCTTAAATGTGGCGTGGCTTGATTTGTCTAAGGGTAAAGCTGTCTTGCGGACACTTGGCCTAGTTGTCAAACGACATAGCGTTTCAAAATCTGTGTTGTGACTTCCTGAAGTTTTTCTTTCTTATCACAAATTAGGTCTTCGTAAATTAGGTCTTCGCATACGAAGAGCCGAAAGGGTCCTGGTGAGCAGCTGCTTGAAAGATGCGTATTTAGTTCCTATCGTGAGTGAGTTGATCCTTTTATCAATGGTAGCCATTTTAATCCACTCGATAACCCAAAAGCTTCGGCAAGATAACGCATGGGTGGCTCCCTGACGCATTGCACCATCGCACGCAACCGATTGCGATCGGCCGAAGAACTCCTCCGGCCGCATCGATCGTTCCCACAATCACGCAGCAAGTAACCTGGACTTCGATTTGGTATGTTACTTCAACCGGAGAGCAGTTCTGGTACATGGCTCCTGTCACACGAAATGGATTGGGTTCACATAACGCAATGCGGAGTATTAAAGATGTGACAAACACTGGGGCTCTGTGTTCCCGATCTCGGTTTAACCCAAGTCAAGCTTCGCAGAGAGGGCCGCTCTTATAAGCAGTCAGTCTCGCCAAGCACAACCCACAGATCATCGTCTTGGTACTTTACTTTCCCCTTGGCACGGCGGGTTTCCTCCTGTCATTCCTCTGACTCTATTACTCGCCCCAAAGACTAAGAAAAGCCTCGAAGATGTCCATTCAGTTGGGTGTATCAGGCGAGTACCTGATACCACAGTCAACTGGCTATAGTATGCTAATTGGCTTGGGTATCGGGTTCTGCGGCGTGATTCTGGCAGCCGTGAAGATACAGAAGGTATACCTGGCAGAAGACTCAGGCACATCAGAAATGTTTATGGTAGCGAATCGGTCGGTCGGGACAGGATTGACAGCTTCGGCAGTATTTTCCTCGTGGATGTGGATCAATGAAACAGTCTTCTCGGCGGCATTTTGTTACAAATTCGGTCTTGCGGTGCCTTTCGTACGTACTTTCTACTCTTTCCATGTCGCCAGTAACCATGTCATTAATGCTACGGTCAGTGGTGGTCGACGGGCCTTTGCTTCCAGATTGCTCTAATGGCAGCTCTCGGCGTCTTGGCGAAAATCCGGGTTCCATATGCCCATACCTCACTGGAGATCATTCGAATGCGTTACGGCTGGATCGGGCACGTCGTTTTTATTGTTCTCAATATCACAAACAACGTCTTTGGTTGTGCCGGTATGATCCTCACAGGCTCGCAACTCATATATGGAATTTCCGGAATGCATTTTGTTGCCGCCACCATTCTTATTCCACTTGGTGGTATGTATCTCATCCCAATCTGAGAGTGGAAGAATACTTACTGAGCGTGCTGCAGTTGTCCTGTACACAGCTGTGGGCGGACTGAAGGCTACCTTCATCACCGACTATCTACATACTCTCGTTGCACTCATTCTGATCATCTACTTTACGCTCAAGGTCCTTACCCACGATGCCATCGGAGGGCTCGACGGTCTCTACGACAAAGTGATGGCAACGGCATCAGAGAACATTATCGAGGGAAACTACAAAGGATCCTTGCTGACAATGAAGTCTCGAGATGCGATCATTTGGGGATTGATTTTGAAGTTTGGTAACTTGGCCCTTGTCGTAATGGTACGTCGTGCTTCACGCCAAGCTTGACAGTGGGTAATACTGATGAATCGGGTAGGACACTGCTTTTTGGCAAAAGTCATTTGCAACTGAAGTGAATGCCACCGTCCCTGGGTACAACCTGGCGGCGGCAGCGATTTTCGGCATCCCATGGGGCCTTGGCACAGTCATTGGTCTCGCCGCAAGAGCGTTACATAACACTCCAATTTGGCCAGTCAACCCTGAAGAGTTTACAATGGCCCAGGTCAACGCCGGATTGGTCATGCCGTACACTATAAAGGCGTTGATAGGCGTTCAGGGCATCGACGCTTTTCTCGTTCTGGTCTTCATGGCGTTGACAAGTACGGTCTCATCGTCCATGATTGCAGTCAGCAGCATTTTGTCGTTCGACGTTTACAAAACCTACATCAACCCCAAGGCATCGGATAAAAAGCCGGTGCATGTAAGCCACTTAACTGTGGTCTTTCACGCCGTCTTCATCACTGCGATCTCGCTCGCCCTCAATTATGGGGGCGCAGACATGACCTGGATCGGCTACTTCCGCCCCATCCTGTCTTGTCCCGGGATCATCCCGCTGGGTTTGACTTTGTGCTGGTCCGGACAAACTCGTCTGGCGGCCATTCTGTCCCCGGTTCTTGGCTTCCTCACCGGACTAGGTATCTGGCTCGGAACCGCTCACGTCATCTACGACGAGATCAATATGAGAACAACTGAGGGCAGCTTGCCGGCCCTTTACGGTGCAATTGGCTCATTCTTCTCGCCTGCGCTCTATTCGGTGCTTCTTTCCCAATACAAACCCGAAAACTTTGACTGGAGAAGATTCTTGGTCACTGAGATCGCGGAAGAAGGCCAGTTGAAGCCGAGTATCGAAGCGGAGAAGGACACTAATGACGGACATAACTCTTCATCTTCTGAGAGACGGAATCCTTCTTCTACCTTGCTTTATGCCGAGAAATCACCGGACCCAGAACGAAACGCAGCCACTGCCGGAAACCAAAAGCCCTCGCCAGCTACTTTCTCAAGAGACGAAGGTTCTAATAGCGAGGTGAACCTCGATGATGTTCGCCACCCGTTTGATGAGGACACCATTAAGCTGCTGTATAAGTGGTACCGCATTGCTTGGATCATGTTTATTTGCGTCGTACTCGTCACTTTCATTGTCTGGCCGATGCCGCTTTATCGCAACTACATCTTCGAGAAAACTTTCTTCAAAAGCTGGACGACTGTGGCAATCATCTGGCAGTTTTTTGCTTTCTTTACGGTCGTTATATATCCTCTGTACGATGGGCGGTTCGAAATTGCCAGAGGTGCGAGAGGTCTGTGGAACTCAGCCAAGGAATTTCTTGGGTCCCGGAGATAACCAGCGGTAATCAAGAGCGTGCATTGAGTATCACATTTGGTCAGTTCCTCTCGACCTGTAATTTCATGGAACTGTTAGGCACTACATGGGACGATCAAGTCTTTGGCATTCGAAGCATGACATTCGAAGCAGCTGGAGCCGTCATCACGTGTCCGAAGAAACATGGGACACTACCTATCCAGACAAAACTACATGTACCGGGGCGAGGATGAGACCAAAACCATCGAAAACTAAGTAGTTCATTTTCGCGAGTAAAACCTTTTGATTCATAGACACATGGATGAAGACGCTCTTGTGTTCTGCCTAGTATCCTGTCTGGTGTGCACTTGTGTTGATTACTATCCGAAACATGAACGTATTCTCAATTCAGTGGTTTCTCATCTAAAAGACATCGGCTGGAATTTTTGGGTCTGATTTTATGCGCGGGCGGTTCTTAACGCTGGATCCAGAAGCCGAACGATGCAACGTGGACGAACAAATACGGCCCAACCCACCGCCGTCCATGTGTACAAAGCTCTACGCCAGTCTTCAATCGGAGTAAGACACGCCCTATGACAGAAATGAAGTCTGTATGCCAGGGTTTGAGACTGGAAACTACCATAATCACCGTGGCGAGACCAGACCGCATTTTGGCATGCATCAACGGACACCAACGGGAACTCGTTGATGTTCTTCTTGAAAGCTGTGGTGCCAACAGTTCAATTGAGGATATGTCTGGCACTTCTCCGATGTCACAGGCTTTTCGAAGTCAGCAGAAGGAGTTCATACACGACGTGATACTGTCAAACGAGATCCGTTCTCGTTTATGGGACATATTACACAAGGTGTCTTCAAACGACAATTCCGACTCGCTTTTGTGCTCAATGCTTCAGAAGGCGGGTATCGATGCCAATTCTCAAGATCGTAATGGCACAACTCCACTCCACTGGGTCGACGCAAATGTCAGACAAAAACAGGAGGACACCTCTGTGGCATGCTCACAATCAGAGTCGACCATCACTGGTCCGGCTGCTGAGAAAAGACAGCGCCTTCAGGCTGAGTTCCAGAGTTAATGAGATCGGAGTCACGATAAGGGCCTCTTGAGAGTTTGAAGTCTAGTGATTTGAAAGGCCCCGATGGCAGAGCTTCGCTCCCAATTTGGATTATTGTGTTTATTTTGATTATTGGTGCACATGTCAGATAATTTTACTCTACCCAACAAGAAATAGTGTCACGGAAAGCTGGATCGTTCCGCCGTGTCGTGACATGACCTGATACAAAAGGACAAGCGACATCGGCTGGCATTCCAAGCTCTAGGCGAGAATGACTTCGTTTGTGGTCGCGGCAACCGCTCGAGTCCCAAGTACCAAGTGCCAAGCGCCGTCCCAGTCTTGAGCCTCAGTTCGCGACCCGTCAAAAGAAAGGACGACGGAGAATTACGATTCCACCAGTCAAAATGGAGAGAAACCCTGTCAATACATCATCCTCTCAATAATAAATGGTTGAGCTCCCCGCATTGGAGTGGGTTCTTGTCCACATCCCCAGCTCGCTTCCCCGAGTGTTCCCCACGGGCAATAGACCGGAGAAGTGACAGCGCGGGCGGAACGCCGCGATACTGAGGTGGTGGCTGGCGAGGCACGACTATCATAGCGTCAGAGGCTCATAACAGTCAGTCAGCAATACCGACGTCGATTTGAAAGAAAAGGAGCTCCAGAACATGACAACTTGCTCTGGGATTGAGACTCCCCGATACGACTGGATCCTTGAAAATTGACGACATCTTACCAAAGGCCATCACGAGCTCAGGGGTTTCAAATCCAATGTCGTATCTGTTAACACAGAGCTACTTGATGATAAGACCATCTCTTCCGGCTTACCAGACGCGTCCATACCCCGCACCCCACCTGCAACTCAGGAAACCGTCACCCACACTTGTTTCTGACTGGATCCTGGTAGGATAGACGGTGTGGATGGCGGGCCCAGCTCCCTTAGCCGACGCCACGAGGATCTCCGACGGTAGTTGACCGAAAACCGAACGATTGGTATCAGCTATCTTTCGGGGATATTCTAAGCGCATGTTCCCGAGATGATGAGTATTTGAGAAGGGTGTATCCCGCATTCTAACCCCCACGAGCAACCTTTCGGATCTACAGAGTAAGACCGGCCGGCAAAGTATTTCGACGTTCGCTAGACACCTTCGAGCTCGCCAAGTGCTGCCCGTCCCAGCGTAATCTCACCCAGCTTACCCAACATGGCCGAAAACGGTCCGACAGTTGTTGACGCCAAAGGTCGACAGAGCGACGTCGAGCACGTCGAGCAAGACCTGCACAAGCCTCATGTCGACGACAATGACATCCACCAGCAACATCCAGAGATTTATCTCGAAGCCCTGGCGCGATATCCCAACGATGAGTCGATAGACCAAGCCGAAGAGAAGCGGCTTTTGCGCAAACTGGACATGCGAATTCTGCCCTTGCTAGGAATCTGCTACTTCTTTTACTATGTCGATAAGACGACTTTGTACGTTGCGAATCATTGAAAACGCCTCCACCCGTATGGGCAACGCCGCTAACCCGGAGTGCTCAAGATCATACGCCGCCATCTTCGGGTTGAAAGAAGGCCTCGATCTCAAGGGAGAAGAGTACTCCTGGTTGTCCAGCAGCTTCTACTTTGGATGGCTGATCTGGGCCATTCCATCCAACCTCATCATGCAGCGCAGCCCGCCGGCGTGGTACCTGTCGTTCAACATCTTCATGTGGGGAGCGCTTCTGATGGCTCAAGCTGCCGCCAAGAACTTTGCCGGACTGCTCTCGCTCAGAATTCTTTCCGGGGCATTTGAAGCCATCGCCGATCCTGCATTCATGCTCATCACGTCAATGTACTACACCAGAGCCGAGCAGCCGTCGCGCATCTCTGCGTGGTATGCATGGAATGGCATCGGTGTGGCCGGCGGTGGACTTATCGGTATGCAACACCATTCTCAGCCCTGTGTCAAACAATTCTCTGACTTTAGGCAACACAGGCTACGGCATCGGTCACATTCAAGGTGCTCTCGAGTCCTGGAGATACGAATTCCTCGTTGTAGGCGCCTTCTGTGCCTTCTGGGCCATCATCCTCGTCATCATGCTTCCGAACTCCCCGCGCACCATCTGGGGCTTCACCCACGAGGAGAAGCTCATCATGATCGCCCGCATGCGTCGCAACCAGACGGGTATCGAACAGAGGAAGATCAACTGGGGTCAGATCAAGGAGGCGTATCTCGACTACAAGACCTGGCTCTTCACACTCCTGGGATTCGTGTCCAACGTGCCCAACGGAGGCATCTCCAACTTCTCGACCCTGGTAATCAAGGGTCTTGGCTTCGATACGCTTCACACGGCGCTGCTTGGCATCCCGCAGGGTGTGCTTGTCGTCATATGGATCGGGCTTGGTGCCTTGGCGAACAAGTTCATGCCGAACAACAGCCGCACGTTCGTTTGCGCGCTGTTCATGCTGCCAACTATTGGCGGAGCTCTGGGTTTCCTTTTGGCACCTCCTGATGCTTACGTCGGTCGGCTGATCTGCTTGTGAGTGCATTGCCAACCATCCAGATGCCTTTTCGCTAACTATTTCTCCAGCTACCTCACCGGCTCTTACCAAGCTTCATTCGTCATCTCCCTCTCCCTCATCACTTCGAACACTGGTGGACAGTCCAAGAAGATGATTGTTTCCGGCATGATCTGGTTCGGCGCCTGCATCGGCAACATCGCAAGCCCTTTCTTCTACAAGACGGAGCAAGCTCCCTCATATCATCTCGGCATTGGATCCCTGCTGGTCGCGAACTGCATCGAGCTTGCTCTCTTCTTTGTCTTCCGATACGCCTTCATCTGGGAGAACAAGCGCAAGGAGAAGGAGAGGGAGGAATTGCGCGCGAGCGGCAACTATGTGGCCGACGAGCTGAACGCAACTGCCTTTACTGATATGACGGACAAGGAGAACCCTAACTTTGTCTACGTCTACTAATGGCCAACGTGTGTAAGGAATGTACTGATGGCAACACGACCCAGACCTGAGAGGGTGGTATTGTTAATTCGACACACTTGGGAGACGAAATTGTAGCGCAGGGTCTTGCTCTCTTTTCTGGTCCAACCACAAGAACACAAACAGTGTTGAGATGTACCTCTACTTCCCATCAGCGAGAACCATGTAGTGGCTCAAGGGTAGTTTTAGTTGACTATAGTTGTCATTTCTCACGGCCATTCCTCGTATATGATTTTGCCATCATACTCAAGCTCGAAAGAGAAAAGATGTTCACACCCACGGCATCGGGCAGTGTCCCGGACCAGCTCCGACTAAAAACGGGCAAGCTCTCGGAGAAAATGTCAAAGTTTTGCGGGGTAAATCTGGGGTAGACGGCCCCGAACAGCCGGACAAGCGGGGATGTCGGGACCGAAAGCGAACGACCTCATTACGCATAGTATAAGAATGCAGCCAACGACAACCCAACGTCGAGTTGAGACCTATTTGAGCAGCTGGCTCAGAATAGCGATACAACCTCAATTTGAATCTCATAAAATGCAGCTTCCTTTATTCTTCCATGTCCTTACTGCTGTCATTGGCATTGCCAGCGCCGCGTCAGTTCAGATACACGACATCCCAGACGAAGTCCAACAGTCCAAGTCTTACACTGTTGCAGTTCGCGAAGCCGCTGGAGAATGGAGGTTTGTATCGTTGTACCTCGTCAATCTTCACGAAATCAACATCACAACGGGCTCCGCCAAGGTTCATCCCAGCTCTCTGGCCATGTTCGATTTCGACGGCAGCGTGGAAGTTTCGGTCACCTACAATTCTGGAACTATCACATCTCCACGCATCCGCCCAGACTCGTACGGATTCACCCCTGCGGTTGAAGGCAACACCTTGAACTTCATCCTGTCCGAGCCCAAAGACCTTGTCATCCAAGCCACCACTTCCGTCTTTGATGTTCTGCATCTCGTCACCAACCGAGTCCCTGCAGATGCGCCTTCCAAGGATGACCCCGATACGATATACTTCGGACCCGGGTACCATACTCTCAACTCAACCCTCAACGTAACATCTGATCAGACGCTCTACCTCGCCACGGGCGCCGTCCTCAATGCAGCAGTCTCGCTCGACAACGCGACGTCGGCGTCTATCCGTGGACACGGGGTTCTGCATCACTCCCCAGTAGGCGCCATTTCAGCACGATGGTCCAGCAACATCACAATCGACTCCGTCACCGTCATTAACCCCGGACACTACACATTCAACGCCGCCGAAGCAGAGAACGTCACTATTCGCAAGCTCCGCTCCTTCAGCGCGGTGAAATGGGGCGACGGGATTGACATCTACAGCAGCAATAACGTTCTTATCGACGGGATCTTCATGCGTAACTCGGACGACTGTGTCGCGCTGTATAATCACCGCAACGACTGGTACGACGATAGTGCCAACATCACTATTCAAAATTCGGCCTTGTGGGCTGATGTCGCGCATGCCATTAACATCGGCACACACGGAAACTCGATCAACCCCGAGACCATGTCTGATATAACAATCCGCAACGTCGATATCATGGACCATCGCGAATTTCAGATGGGGTACCAGGGCGCGATTGCGATCAACCCCGGGGACAGCAATCTCGTCGAGGACGTGCTCATCGAGGATGTCCGGGTTGAGGACTTCCGGATGGGCGAAGTCATGACGATGATGGTGATGTACAACCAGAAATACAACACGTCGCCTGGCCGGGGAATATCCAACGTCACGATCCGGAACCTGGCTTACAACGGTCACAACGCCAACACGGCAATCATGACTGGGTACAACGAGGCCAACGGGATCGAGTTTGTCAAGTTTGAGAACCTCACTATCAACGGGCTGCGGATTAGCGACAACATGAAAAAGCCTGGCTGGTACATGACGTCGGACTTTGTGCCCATGTATGTGAACGAACATGTCAAGAACTTGACGTTTACTTAGGTAGTACTACAACAATTCGATACGCAATCGCGCCGTTGCTACTTCTGATTTGATGTCCCCGAGACGTCGTATCCATTCATGTTCACCAGGTGTTTTCCCCTTTACAAGTATGAATGAAATAGCTCATAACACCGACAGCAAAGTCTCCGTGCTTTCTCATGACCGGTTCCATCCTCTCCCTCACGTCTGATTCACCAATGTGACTGCCGACAAGACTGCAAATGATGTCTCGCATGGCGACATCAGATTCCAGCGTGTTCATGTAGAGCTCGTCAACAATGGCCGGGAACTCCTCCGCCGCCATCCACGTCGTCGAGGCACATAGGTAAAAGCGGTTCCGCGCAAGGAGCTTGAGCGCTTGAACGTCGTACTTGTCGGCCATGAGGTACAGCCGCAGATGCAAGGACAGGTCGCCGCGGGTCTCTGAGAGCTCTCGGAGTAGCTGAGACTGCTCTTTTGCGCCTTCGGCGGCCGATACGTGTCGTTTGGTGCTGGAAGCGTCTGTGTCGGGCTCGCTCTCTTCATCGGTGTATTCATCGTAAAGCATGTCAGCTTCCTCGGCTTCTTTTTCGTCTTGGCTGGGGTCGTAGTCGGCGTCGTCTTCATCCTCTGAGTCTTTCAGAACTGCAGATGTGATGGAGTCAAACCGTATCGGGCGATGGGGAATGCTGGTACCCGGCGCGGTTGCCAGTTCGTCCGCGACTTCGCCGGGGGTTAGAAGGGAAGCCTGGGAAGGATGTTGCCAGTTTCCGACTGCCACATCGCTATAGTTCCCCATGTACAGAAACTGCAGAAAACACTCAAACACTTCAGGATCGTCCTCTGGGAGATCAACAACCTTGGTAATTCCTTCCTGTTGCCATGTTAACCTCCGCTTCTTCGCTGGGCATAAACGATGAGGATGGGTCTCAATGCGCACCTTGAAGCGGCCGGACAAGGCTCTGTCGAAGAATGGCGACTGGGAGCACACGACGATGCGGTGGGCTTTGAAGGTGCGCCCGCCGCAGGTGATGGTCATGTCAGAGAACTTTTCTGATGCGAAAAAGGGGGACAAGGCAGAGAATATTGAGGCGGTGCGCGAATCGTCGGCTGCATCTCGCTCCTGTTCGCTGTCGGGTGTTGCATTTGGAGACATGGTGCTGGTGGCGCTGTAGCGGCTGCTTGTCGTTATGAACCGAAAATGAGAGAAGTGCTTCAGATGGTGACGATCTATGAGCACATGACGCGCAAAGGCGTAGAAGACATGGCCTCGTAGGCTTTCTGAGAAACGTTGACGGCCCAGGCAGAAAATAACGTGGCTGGTTCCATGGGTGAGGAGGCACTGGTTGTGGGGCGCACAGGCCGCCTGTACCGGTTGACGCGCTGGGGAAGGACGCGCCACTCAGGTGTCTGTCGGAGTCAACATTGAGCTGCCTCCCTATGAAAGACCAGGCAGATTGAAAACACGGTTAGGAAGAACTTTAAATTGACAATGGAAATTGACAATGGAAGTTTAAACGAAAGACACCGACCTGGAGACATGGGTGTGGAGATTTACCTCCACATTGTTTCTTTTCACACACGTTCTGTCGGCTTGAATGAAGCTCACCCAAGTATTTGCTAGTTGCGAGAAGGGAGCATTCGGAAATCAGAGACCTCACACTTGAATTACATTACTATCTCAGTTGAGCCCTTGATCATAAACTTCTTATGCATCCCTGGTCCCCTTGAAGGCGTTGAAGGCCATGAACCCAAAAAGCCCCGTCCACTTCACAGAAGTCCTGAGCTAAAAAATAGGTAAACTCTGCTGCCGTTCTAGCCGTGCATGATCATCTTATGGACTGAGAAAGTGAATCTTCAAGGCCGATAAATGATCAGAGAGAAGTGATCCCATGATCCGGGCGAACGTTTCCCGATGTAATTAGCCACAAGTGATCCAGCCGAAGAATCTGCCTCTGTTGGTCGGCTCTTGGATCTCAAATTTGTTTCCGAAGGGGGCCAACTGCAAGGTCTCGGGTGTGTCAAAGTCGTAAACAAGCAAATCATTGTGGTAAAAGTCGAAGGAAGTGCACACGAGGCCCCGCTGTTTGGCGAATACTGCCTTCAGTCTTCCTAACGTGCACCAAGAGTCGACATGGTAGCAAAACTTCCCGTCATTGTCTGCCCGAAGTGTTTTTGACATGGTTAACAACTGTCGCATGTATGTTTGGGCCAAGTCTGGAATATTAGTACTCACTGTCGTTGATCTCGATGATGACTGACTCCATGACCTGCACGCGCAGAGCGGCCTGATGGGTGACCAGGCTCATGGAATTGGCTCCCAGCTCGACCTCGGACTCCATCCAAGGCGGAACGAGTAAGACTCTGAACTTGGTATTGTCGGGCAAGCCGAAGCCGTCGCGGACGGCCTTGTTCAGCTCGGCTTGGCTTTCGGGCTTGGGGATGAAGCGAGTTCTTAAGCCGAAGGTGACTGTGACGAAAGCCTCGGTGGCCTCGGGCACATCCGGCGACTGCTTATTGTCAGGCTCATTCTGGTCTTCCATGGCGTAGATGTGGATTGTCTCTAAGCAAGGTTGTGTAGAAAGTCAGTTGCGAAAGCGCTGCTGCTTTTCAGGTTCGCTTCTGGTGTTGGCAGTCCGTCTGAAGCCTTTTTAGTATGGCCAGCGGCAGATGAGCAGTCAAAGGGTGGAATGTTGAGAAGCAGGAAGGATGAGGGAAGAAATCAGTGGACAGAAGGGAACTTTGCTGGTGGCCGCCTTCTGCACGTGACTGAGGCAGTGAAGTAAGGAAGGGGCAGAAAACTTCCCGACCTGCCTGGAAGGAAGTCGCGACCTTCTGATCACGTGTGTGCCAGGAGAACAATTTTCTGTCACTGAAAGAAATCACCAAAACAGATCTAGGCTTCGTACAGTAGGTAGGTAAATAAAGTAAGTACCTAGGTAAGTAGAGTTCCCCTGGTGGGTTCCTTCTCCCCTTTCCCGCCTTTTTTGTCCTCTTGTGCTAAAATTAGAAGCTTCTAGCCCTCACCATGACACTCAACTCAGAGCCCATACCCCTGGTCTTCATGGCAAAGGACACTGTGCCCGTGAGGCAGCAACTGCGAGTTGGGTTTCAGTTTGACTTCCCCAACAGTGACTTGAGGATTGTGTGACATACCTTAGGTTCCCAATGAAGCTTTCAGCTCAAAAGTGCACATCTAGTTGCCAAACGGAGTAGCATAGCACTTCATCTCGACGCCAAGGTCGGGCATTCCTAGCATCTCGGTCATGTCAGTGTTGCAGACCAAATGACAGATCTCATGGCTTTGGTTTGCACTAGATGTTTGATAGATCAGAAAGGAAGAGGACTTCTCAGTAGCACAAATGATAATAACAAGGTTTCATTGAAGATTCGAGAAAGAAAGAGTGTCATCAAACGGCTACCTACCAAAAGGAAGGTGTAACTGAGGGAGTGGGTCCTTGTTTCCCCAGGGCAGTTGCAGACGCGCCCAAAAAAGGTAGTAAGTGCCTGGCAGCCAACCGCATTTTGTACCTGATAACATGATGGATGATCAGTCAAGGAAAGAGCTGGAAGAAAAACAGAAAGAACTTTCTTTTTGAACGGCTTTCCCCCGCATTCTTTGGCCGACGTACTCCTTCCTGGAATCAGGTGCCTTGGCCATGAACGTTTCTCCGAGCACCGAAAATGGGGCGAATGGAAGTGGGGGCAAGAATCCCGTTTCCTCCACGCCCATCCTCGACAATACAAGCACCACCATTTGCATCAATTTCGGGCATTCTCTCTATTTCAAGACAAGCCAACTTCTGTACCAATATTTGCTCACTCTTAAACATCCGACAAAAGCATCAGGGCCGGGCCCCACGGAGCGACCGGATAGCACGATGGATGCTCCGACCCGAAATCCTCCGAAAACGCCGAACAGCGGCCAAGCCTCTCTCAGAGACCCCCTCCGATCTCGACGCAGCGGTGTCCGGGGCAGCCCCAAGTCTTGCCTGCCTTGTCGAGAGCGCAAGGTCCGATGTGACAAGAGACAGCCGTGCTCGACCTGTGACAAGCGAGGTCATCCCGACTTGTGCGACTATGGGCAGACTACAGATTCCCCGCGGGGCAGTCCCGGATCCTCCGCGAGGTCGGCCCGAAGAGCAGCCCACCAACCGAGTCGCATGAACCAGTCCGAAATCAATGATGGCCTGCGTCCCGCACTGCCAGATGCCGAAGCTGAGCCGCCGAGAAACCCGCCCCGAAGGCCGGATGCCCCCTCGCAGAACCCCGGTCCGTCTACAGAAACCACATATCTTGCGGGCAACTCGGTGGTCCAAATGGCTCGTCAACGCTCGCCCCGGTCCCGAGATGACCCTGATCGTCAATCTGCTTTCGAGACGGGCATACTACCGCTTCTAGGCGTGGACGACGTGACGAACACGGCGGCCATGTCTTTCCGTTCTATGCCCAGCGACCAAGAGCTTGTGCGATTGTTTGAAGTCTACCGCCACCGAGTGCATCCGTTCCAGGGCATCACTTATAACTTGGAAGACATTGAGAAGAATATGTGCAGGTTGATGCATGTCAGAGCCGGAAGTGGTTCCCGCGATTCTCCCGTGGGCTTCGGCGACCTTCAGTGCCTAGGCCTTTTGCATGCAATCATGGCTTCGGGTGCACAGTTCTCAGACATGCCCTTGCAAACGCGCACATCAATTTCCCAGCAGCACGGTATGTCGACATGAATGCATAGGAGATCATGCCGTGAAACTGACACTTCTGCTCAGCCCAACATGCTTTTGATCTGCTCAGAGCTACCGATTACCTCGCGCGACCTACAACTGTCATACTGCAAACTCTCCTGCTGCTCGGGAACGTTCTACAAAACAGTATGAAACCACACGCAGCTTGGGTTCTCGGCGGGATCACGATCCGTCTCGCCCAATGTCTTGGGCTTCACGACGGCAAGACCGACCGCCTACTTCCCGGAGCAAAGCACGCCGGGGAAGCAAAGCATCTGAGGTACGTTCATGCCAAGCTATTTGTGGCCTAGCCTCACGAAATTATTAGGCGTGCCATTGTTTGGCAAGACGCATTGCTAGCCCTCGCATTCGACCGCCCGGCTGCGTCCCAGGACATGGACTTTGGCGAGGATCTGCGCCCTCCAACCGAAGCAGTCACCGGTATTGATACAGGAGCTGTGCCACTCTCCTATGTCGAGGCTATGGACTGGCTATGCCGCTTTACGCTTCGCGTCCTTCCTGTTCACAAATGCAGTACTGACCGGCTCTTGGAAACTCTGAGTGACATAGAATCCTTCATGCTGCACCTGCCTTACTACATGATTTTCCCCGTAGGGGGCCAGACTATAAGGGAGTTTCAGGAAGCATATGCCTTTGATCTGCACAGACACTTCGTGATTTCCACTTTGTGCCGGCCATTTATCTCGAGTAGCAGCCCCAGGAAGATCAGCGAAGATCAACGTAACCAGATCCTCGACCAATTTCACACTTCACTCAGGCGCAGTGCCCAGGCCTACGTTCGTCTGCGTTCAATCACCGGCCACGCAAGGCGATCGTGGGCATTCATCCACAATGGACTGACGTCTGTTCTTCTCCTGAGTCTGATGCGCGAGACAAGATACCTGCCTGAGACACGGACACTTCAGGACGAGATGATTGCGAGTCTGTCTGACGAGGGAGACGATGATGAATCGAACTCCTCCAGACATCTATCTGAGTCACTCAAGAAGGTTGCAAAAGCTATTCAGACTCTTCAACGCCTGGCGGAGCGGGATATGACTTCGCTGAATGTCAGCGCGGAAGTCAACGGTGTGGATGACACCGCAGCGGGCTTCCCGCGTGGTGCAATACACCAAGGAAACAACCAAGATTTGACATCGATGGAGCAACAGAAGTAAGCTACATTCACAATTTTCTTTGTAACGAAATACTGACCTTGCAGCTTCTGGGATATGTACGCAGCTGAGATGTCCATCCCTCCCGATCTGGACCTGTCGCCGCTGGGCGCTTTTGACTACATCATGTCCGACTACAACATGTCTGGCGATAATTCATTTCTTGCGGGTTCTTTCTAAATATCATTGCCCTTATTAAGAAGATCAAAACTTATGGTTTATCATTTAACCATCCCGTGGATCTATTTCGGGCACACTTATTTCTTCCCCGAGAACCCCAGACTCTCCCACCTTTGAAGCACTTTCTCTTGCACTTCAGCGGGGAAAGATTCCTTGAAGTCCGCAGCCTCCCAGTCCTTACCTTCGGTGTACTCAACCGGCAGCAAGCAATCTGACACCACCTTTCCACCGGTGTGCTTGTCGCCGTTGCCGTGCGACATGTATGGGATCAGCGGGAATCCGCGGACATCCTCAAAGTGGTACTCGTCCAGACCTGGGCGACAGCGGGTGCAGAAGGCCCAGATAACGTCCTTGAAGTTGTACACATCGATATCCTCTCCGACAATAAGGAGTCGATGGATTGTGTAGCCCACCTTGTCGTTGAAGACGATTTCGCCGATGGTGCGGCAGAAGTCCTTTGCTGTGGTCTCCATAGCCCGCAGCTTTTCGGTATCGACTTGAAGAGCGACCCACGTCACCTGCGATTCGAAGGGGGAGAAGGCTTCCTTGACGGGGACGCCCTTGGACTTGAGCAGGAATCCAATCTCGGCGGCCGCCAAGGGTCCGATCATCGTGTGCTATCGAGGTCAGTGCTTAAGCAAGAAAAGGCGAAGGTTTGCATGGCTTACCGTCTCATCGGTCAGTCTGCCGCAGTTTGAAATGGGGAGAATGGCATCCTTGCGGTGGGTGATGAGGTCGACTCTGTACTTTGGCTGAGGCCTGGCCTCTCCAGGGAAGACGTAACTGATGGCACCAGGATTCAGTTCATCGGGTCCAAGGTCGCCGTTCCACGGTGTACTCACCCATGCATCTCTCCGAAGGGGCCCTCAGGTGCCGTCTCTGTGGCGGAGCAAACACCCTCAAAGACAATCTCTGAGTTCGCCGGCACATACAATCCGTTGGTGTCGCACTTGACAACCTCCAACGGCGCTCCACCCAACGAACCGATATACTCGGCCTCGGACAGGCCGCCCGGCAACGGCATGCTCGCCGCCATGATAGCCGCGGGAGGAACACCAAACACCAGCGCCCACGGCATATCCTTGCCCTCCTTCTTCCACATCTGGTGAATCTGCCAGATGTGCTGCGGCTCAATGATCAGACCGGCAAGGTGGTTCTTGTCGTGGACCATGGCGCGGGCGATGGACCAGTTCGTCCACTTGCCATCCGGAGACTGCACAATGTGCATGCCATAGGTCTGAATGTACTTCCCGCCGTCAGACTGGTGAAGGAGTGGGGCAGGGAGCTCGGTGAGGTCGAACTGGTCCGGCGTAAGGCGGAACTCCTTGCAAGAGCCAGACTCGACCACGACAGGCGGGAGGGGCGTGGCGGTCTTGGCGGCGACCATCTTGTCCAGGATCTCCTTCATGCCCGCGGTCGGCGGGAGTCCGAGATGTCTCGCCAGACGGCCGTATCTTTGGGTCGGGTCGGCTCGCAGAGAGTTGGGCGCGCCGAGGATTCGCCAAAAGCCGTTCTCATTCTGGCCCTTGAGCTTGTTGAAGAGTGGTGCCCGCTCATCGCTCTCGACGACTTTGCGGATGATGGCGCCGACTTCAAGGTTGGGGTCGCATTCTTCGTTAATCTCGACGAGGTCGCCGTCGGCTTTGAGGGCTTCCACGAAGGAGCGGAAGTTCATGTGCGGGAGGTCTTGAGGGTTTGTTGAAGACATGTTTTGAGATTGTTGACGAAGTCTAAGGTATAGTTTCGATGCAGTTTGAGATGTTTTTAGTTTAGACTCTGAGCACTCAGTCAGATCGGGCCAAGCTTCGATTCTTTATATCTCGCCTTCATCGTAGTGATCGGATGCCGGCACTCAGCAGTGGGTCGACTCTCCGAACTCATCGAGAACTGGAGTCCACTACTCTCCGATTCCACCGAGTCATGCCCAGTATTCGCCATTCAGGGAAACAAGAGAGGGACCGATTGGCTGAGATTATTGCATGACTTGGATGGCGGGTCCTGTGGATCTCGGACAGTTCGGTGCCTCTCGACGACGTCGTCAGATTCCCCGAACTCACCACAAGCATCTCAGATAAATATTCGGACCTCTGTCCTGTCTTGGAAATTCGAGGTCCCAAGAACAGATGCCAAGTCCCTCTCGAACGGAATCTCCCAACAAAGCTTCTTGTATACAAGCCTCCACGTCCCCGGCTCAACATACAACCCCACAACCTCCTTTCAACCAACATGAGAGACGCCTATCCCCGCAAGAAAATCATAGTCGCCCTAACCGGCGCGACGGGCGCCCAGATCGGCATCCATATCCTCCAGACCCTCCGCCGCCTCAACGTCGAAACGCACCTCATCATCAGCAAATGGGCCGCCGAGACGATAAAGTACGAGACGGACTACACGCCCTCGGCCGTCAAGGCCCTCGCCGACCACGCCTACAGCGCGCACGACCTCGCGGCCCCCATCGCGAGCGGCTCGTACCGTGTCGACGGCATGATCGTCGTGCCCTGCTCCGTCAAGACGCTGGCCGCCATCAACGCGGGCATCTGCGACGACCTGATCACGAGGGCGGCGGACGTGTGTCTGAAGGAGCGCAGGAGGCTGGTGCTGTCGGTGCGGGAGACGCCGTTTAGCGAGATCCATTTGAGGAATATGCTGGACGTCACGAGGGCCGGGGCGATTGTCGCGCCGCCCGTGGTGGGGTTTTATACGAAGCCGTCGGGGATTGAGGATATTCTGGACCAGATGGTGGGGAGGTTGTTGGATTTGTTTGATTTGGATTCGAGGAGTTTTGAGAGGTGGGAAGGGATGGGGAAGACGGCTGCTTGTAACCAGTAACTCATGCATGTAAATGAACAAATAACTGATGATACCACTACGCCTCATGATGTCTTTCAAGTCGGACCGCAGTATGGGTCCAATCCCGCAAATAGCTGATCCCAGCCGTATGCCGTCGAGTTGTCTCCGGCGATGCCGTCCCATAGCCCGTCCAACCCAAAGTCGTCGTCAGTGAGCATACCAACATAGTCGACATTGAAGTCGGGCTCTTTACCACTGCTATCCTTGCTTCCTTGCATCTCATCCTGCGTATTGGAAGAATCGGCCGCGGTTCCTGACTCTGACGCGACAACATCGTCTACTCCTTGGATACGGTACCGACGCAGCACACCGACTAGATTCCGCACAAGCCTGGCCGCCACGGCCGATTCTTCCCCGACCGTAGCGAGAGCGCGGCAGGCTTGCGCCATTTCGGCGTGCGTCTCGGCCGTGGCATCCTTCGCTGAACTGTTTTCTTCTGGACCACCCACCGCCGAACCGCGACCGGTATCGTGTCCTGCGTTCAGAGCCAAAATGGTGCACGCCACGAACATGTGCCCAATCACACAACCCAGCCGCCGGCCCATCGCTCTCGCGTTGTACGCTCGGATAGGCTCTTTGGCCTGCGAGTGCCTCAAGAGTCGGATGGCGATGGAGAGGACAGTCCGAGCCGAGCTCAGGCAGATGTCGCGGGAGGGTTGATACAGAGCGTCCTGGGTAGCGTGGAGGAGGAACGGGCGGTGGAGTCTGGCGCGGCGAGAATGGAACCCGAGCAAGACGACATCCCGCTGGAGAGAGAAGTGACGAGGGGCACCGGGCGGGATGGGTCCGTCGGGGTGCAGGAACGGCGGGAACTTGGAGAGGGGCTCGGCGAAGAGACGATCCAGTTCAAGGACGCGGTCGTAGTCTGTGATTTCTGCGTCGGGGTTGCTGGGGGCCCTGGCGTCGATGATTGAGCGCGCGATTTCGGCGAGTTGGATTCGTCTGAGAAAACATGACAGCGTGGTCGCAGTATCGGGCGGGTGGTCGATGGTCTCGTCTGAGAGACTCGCCTCGTCATCGTCGATGTTTCGGGGATACTTGACGTTCATTTGGTTCGGGTGGGCGTTGTAAGTCCCGTCGATCGGTCCGCCCATGAGGCCGAGCATCCTGCCTGCTTGTGAGTGATCCATTCGGGGGGGAGCCGAGGAGGGAAGACGTACCAGTCCGTCGAGACTATGTGCCACCAGACCCTCCTCTTGATTTCCTTCGTCACTGTGTCGTCCTGGTTTTCCGCACCCGGACTATCGATCAGGTGAAGACTGCCTTCTCGGGCAGCCGATAAGGAACAAAAGTGCAGAAACCTAAGCCGGCCGGAGCACCCTTCAAAGTTGTAAACCAGATAGGCAAGGATGGATCTCGCCTGAATTTCTTCCAGACATCCATACGTCAACCGTTGGGACTGATCCAGTACATTGATCGCGGATCGGAACCAAGACTTGGCAGTCTGCGTCGCCTCCTCCGATGACGCGAACGTGTTGAACGCTTCGGAACTTTCGTTGAAGAAAAAGGCGCTGGTCGCAGCGATACTTAGAATGAGGGCAGCGTGCGCGGGGTTCGGGTCCTCGCCCTGAGACAGACAGGCGTAAAATGCATCGATAATGGATCGAGTTGTTGGCACGTGGATGATGGGGAGCATGTGGAAAGGGTTGTTGACAAAATCGTTCAGGAGGTTGAGTGCTTCACCTCGTGTCATGAGCCATGTCGAGGGCCTCCCGTCTGCATCCTCGGTGGGGGTGAGGCCTGTCGTCGTGGTTGAAGGTGTCTTGGGGAACTGGGACACATTGGTGACATGGTAACCCATCTTGTCGTGTGGTAGCGAGACCTACACAAGTCAGTGCTTACTCTACATTGATCGG
The DNA here is from genome assembly GCA_025962755.1 of Colletotrichum tropicicola. Classification (NCBI taxonomy): domain Eukaryota; kingdom Fungi; phylum Ascomycota; class Sordariomycetes; order Glomerellales; family Glomerellaceae; genus Colletotrichum; species Colletotrichum tropicicola. The sequence goes on from JAOWMA010000273.1 coordinate 44,350, forward strand.
TGTAATCTGCATGACGTACGTTGAGTCCATATCGCGTGAAGGTCGAGTCGAGAAACTTTGCAGTCTGCTGCCGCTCGCTGTCGATCATCGAAGGTCTCGGGGACTGCCTAAGCGAATCTTTGACCGGAACGCGCCGACTCTGACCATGCCCATCGTCAAAATTAGACCCGGAGGCTGCCAAGACATGATCCGCGGAAAGTCCGGCCGACGCAGCGGGTCCGGACCCGAAGACGGCGTGCTCCAGTCTCCGAAGCCGACCGAGGATGGAGTCGTCGGTGCTCGGACCGTTCGTCTGGACAGCGCTTCGCTCTTGTGCAACATTTCTGTATTCATACCTTGGCTGTGCAACGGCCTGTTGGAGCGCTGGCTGGCCGGCGCATGGTATCCCGCGAATGACGCAGCTCGAGCATGGGTCTCCGCGGTCGCATTTGAGCTTCTTCTTCCGGCACGAGTCGCACGACACCTGCGGCTGCCGACGGCGCTTCTGAGGCTCTTCCGCCTCGTACAGTGTGCTACGCTTCATGACGAGGTTTGTTTGTGAGACGGAGAGTGATGTCAGCCGGAACGCTGGATGTGTTGATGTGAAGTCGAAGTTGGCGCCGTCCGTGGAAGCACCACGGACATTCCCGGGAAGCTCCGTGGATAATCCGCGGCGGCCCCACTCTCCCGATCCGGTCCGTCGCTCCTTCGACTTACACGCCTGAGCGATATCAGTCACAGCTGGATAAAAGCTGAAACCCCTGCCTTTGAAAGAAGCGTCTCGGTAATAATTGACTACAATTTTATCGGATCATACCTTTATTCGTCCGGAAGAATTCATAATGGAAGCGCCTCGTCCCCCTGCTGGCTACGACAGGTATGGCTCTCTGCTCTATACGCCGTTTTATCGCCGGCAAGGAAGCTAAAGAACTCTTTTCTCCAGCTTTCGATCGTGGATCGCCGTGTTTGGCGCTTCTCTAGCATTTTTCTGCACAGTCGGCTTCCTCAATGCCTTTGGCGTCTTCCAAGAATACTACCAGGCATCTCTCGTAAAGTCCGAGTCTGACATATCATGGATCGGCTCTGTGTCGATCTTCATCCCGTACCTTGGCGCACCCATTTCAGGGATTCTATGTGACCGTGTTGGTCCTACGGTACGGCCACAAATCAACTCTTACTCCTGTGACTAAATTTTCCCCAGGTCCTCTTGTGCGTCGGCAGCATTGGGCAACTCCTCGCCATCTTCGTGACATCTTTATGCACAGAGTATTACCAAGTCTTTTTATCTCAGGGAGTCCTTCTCGGCGTGAGTACGTCACTCATTTTCTGTCCCCTAGTCGCCGTCGTCTCTCGGCGCATGCCCCACCGACGCGGACTTGCTCTCGGCCTGGTCATCGGCGGCTCTTCCATCGGAGGAATCATCTGGCCCATCATGCTTGAGCAGCTCCTCAATTATCGCAACTTGAGCTTCGGCTGGACCATGCGTGCAGTTGGGTTCACCATGATCCCGCTTCTCGCAATCGCCTGTTTTGCCGTCGTAGATGCGCCTATCGTCGACTCCTCACCAAGTCCGGCTAACCTTCGTTCAAATAACGACGAGAAGGGTGACTTGTCGTCGTCTGACGACACACAAATCAACAAGAAGGCAGACTTCTCGGTGTTGAAGAACAAGACATTCATCCTACTTTGTGGTGGGCTAGCAATCGGTTATTTTGGACTCTTTACGCCCCTCTTTTATGTGTCGGCCTACGGTATCTCACACGGCTTGACGTCCTCAACGGCATTCTACCTGTTGTCCGGACTGAACGCCGCATCATTTCTCGGACGAGTTATTCCCGGCTTTCTCGCCGACAGATACGGTCATTTCAACCTCTGCGCCATGGCCACTCTCTCTGCCGGTATTGTTGGTTTCTGCTGGACGGCAGCGTCGTCTCTCGGCGGCCTGGCTGTATGGAGTTTGGCATACGGATTCTGCTCAGGTGTAAGCTGTTCAATCTCTGAGCAAGAAATCCCTGAGAGTTTTGACTGATTGTTTTACATAGGCTGTCATGAGTTTGCAAGGCGCGTGCGTTGGAAAGATTGCTCATCACCAAAACCAAGGCCAGGCTGTGGGATTCATGATGGGTTCGATCGCTATCACGTAAGTCAGCTTCTGCCATAACATACACGGTATTCTCACCGGGAAAGATCCCACATACTCATGATTCATAGAGCACTCGTCGGCCCTCCTATAAGTGGCCAAATCTTGAGCCATTCGGGATATTTGGCACTGTCCATGTGGACCGGTGCTACTCTTGCGCTTGGAGCTGCATTTCTTGTTGCAGCTAAATTGCGGCTCAACAGTAGAATTCTGGCGATTGTATGAGTTCTAGCTTTACACTACGCGCTTCATGAAAGATGAAATGGTGAAGCGGGAAGCTGCCTAAAACAAAGGGCTTTCGTGTTTCATGGGAGCAAGGTAGGGTGCTACACAAAATGTCGGCTCTGGTATGAAGTGTGCAGCAGCGTGGGCTTCGTCAAGAAATTCGTACAACTCCATTGATTTATCCAAGATCCAGAAGGATACCACCTCTAATATGACAGAAATACGTAGAAATAACGTCATGACCAATCAATCGTATTCAAGTCAAACTCAATCCCGTACATCCTCTCTTTCAAGCGGCGACAGCCCCCAAACTTCAGCTAAGCCTTCGAGCTTTGGTTCTGTCATCAGCGCCCCAAGATTATCCTCTTCAATGTCTTTTAGAGCGTCTTTAAGCTGTTCGCAACAGTGAACAGGGGCCCGAGGATCAAAGATTACTGGATCATCATAAGTCGTTCGCCGAAGCCATTTCTCCTTGAGATTATCCCACCAGTAGCCAAGTCCCCCCCTCAGAGCAATGGTGAAGCGAGCCTCGAACTTGGAGTATCCGTCTCGCTCGACCAGCATGGCTAGCCTGAAACTCGGAGGAACACCAAGGCGCTGGCTTCGATTTTGACAGAGATACCAAGAGACCCCGTGGGATCTCCCGTCTGCACCATAGTCCCTGTGTGCCATTCCCCTGTCAAAATATTGTTGTTCGTGCGAATAGGTGGTCTCTTTCCCAATGCCCACTTTGCCTGCAGCCGCACCGCCGAATTGAGGGGAGAACTCGCCACTTGGGGCGAGTTTCTTAGAAATCGTAGCCGTCGTCTCGTTGAATCGTTTGGCGCGGGCGAAGGGGGCAAATGCGAGCACTCTGGGATTAGAGGCGACAACTGTGTCGCTGCTGTTCATGTCGTCTTCGAGCGGGTCCTTATATTCGCCAAATGTGAAGTTCGTCGTGACGGATGAAAATGCCCCACTCTCCGAAGTCGACATGAGGTTGTAATCGACCAAGATCAGTGATGCAGGCTTGGTGTTGCTGGCGTCCAAGTGCCCGTGAATACATGCTGCCAAAACAACATTTACTCTATACTCGCTCGTAGGACTGCGGTCCGTAATGACGATTCTCTGAATCTGGTTGGCCGGGTTGTTCTCCCTCCTCACCTGCCCCTCAGATACACGAGCCTCAAAAAGGTCGAGAAAGGGCACTCTGCCCTCGGCGAAATCCTCTTGCGTGGGCATTCTAGCGAAGCGCAATGTTGTTTGGAGGGAAGTACTAGTAAGAATGTCTTTGAGATCCTTCTTTGGAAATGGAGGCAAGTCAGATACGCCAAGCTGAGGGGTAATGTTCGTCTTCTGCATGTTGTGATTGGTCTGAGTGCCTCAGTATGAGGCTCCTCGTGACCGTCATAATCCTTCTGCCTAAAAGTGCAGTTCTCAGCTCATTTGAGCTTCGTACAGGATGCAGACCACGTGATCTGCAGCGCAAGTCGTTGTGGTGGGTAGGTAGATTGACAGCTAGCCTTGCGTCTTCCACAAGAGATGAGCCATTTTCCCTCAAGCAACTTCAGACGACAATGAGTGGCCTGACAGAAAACGCCGTCGGTGCCACCGCCGCACGACTCAAATCCCCCAACAAAGTCGTGAGCGAACTCCACAAAATTGGGGATGATCGATCTAAGCGCCAAGAGATGATACGAGAGCAGCTTGATTCGCGCCAGGACCGCTTCAAATTTCATGTTTTTTTCCGAGCCGTGCAACTCAGTCACCAACACCGGCCACAGGACGAACCGTTGCCGACCACCTGGGGTCATTCCAGTGGTCTCATGGCAGGAGATGGGACTGATTCTATAGACAGCAAGCGTTACGAAGAAATCGCCATGGATATCACAGGCGAATATCCGGATCTTTTTCTTCTCAATGACCTCGAGGGCAACATTAGTAGGAGTTCTTTGGTCCACGCGACCGCACAATTTGGTTCTTCAAGCTTTTTCAACAGGCTGGTGGCCTTTGCAACAGATAAAGGAGCTGAATACTTGCGTCAATTTTCAACCAAGGACAAGTCTGATTCAACTCCTCTTGGAGCAGTTGTGGCAAGGCTTAGATTCTCTGAGGACCCTGATGCTGATCAAGATGGTATCAGAATCGCTGAATCGCTGCTGGAGTTGGAACATCCAAGGATCGAAATCGACGATGGCGTAATGGAAGACGCTATCAGGTCCCGCAACGAGTCAATACTAGTATCATTCGTCAAGAAACGCCCGGAAAAGGTTCATGATCGTCTGATTCAATGCGCCGTGGAGCCGAGACACCCGAATCTGCTCCAAACACTTCTCAGTCAAGGCAGCAAGTACGAATGGCAGATCCGCCTCCTCTTTCATGCGGTAAAGGCCGAAAACATTGATGCTGTGGGATCTCTGCTGAAGAAAAGCCCGCATATGGCTATTTGCCGCAGAAACAAGATCCCACTGATTGAGGATGTATCTCGCGAGAAACACACAGCCATTAGCGAAGGAATGAGAGAAGCAATTGCTCCATACATCATTAGAAAGGTACAAGACAGCGATGGGTCAAGCACGGACTTTTACAACGAGCAATACCATCATATGGAGCTTGACGATGAGTCCGACAATCAAAATCTTGTTTTGAAGCAAAGCACCATCGATAAGATCAGGTTTTTCCTAGCAGATCCCCCCGGTAGGTATTCACATGTTGAGATTCTGTACGGTGCTTTCAACGCTAATCAAAGATTTACAGAAAAGCGTACGTATTTCTGGTAGTCCCAATACTTATGGTGTAGCGAATCTCACATCTTTTAAATCAGGGAAGGAAGTGAGCCTTGACCTTGGTGGTTTCAACGGCTCCAAGGTATCGATTGAGCACTTCAGAGAAATGATTATTCGAGCTCGTCACTCTTCCCAGATGACGAAGAACCCGCAGGCACATTTCTTTAGCATCGAGTTCGAGCAGACCTTGCGATTCGTCGATATCCCGGTCCCGGACTTCCCAAAGTGTACACCGGCCCTCACAACAATTCCCACTCGTGCAGAAGTCCTGGACATCCTTCAGTGGCTACGATTGGATAAGGGGGTGAAAGGGATTTATTCGCTGCGAGTGCGGGACTCGTTGTATCTGCCACACAGCGAGCAGATAATCACAGAATGTCTGCGCGGGTTTGACATCGAGATTCTCGATTGGATGAGAACAGATATGTCGTTGGAGCCCATCAGGCAGACGTGTCGCAATCTAAAGGAGCTCAACCTGTACGCCAGCACGTGGAGTTCTCTAAGCTATTGGACAAGCAAAGAGGCCACCAGTCTATATGCATTTCTATCCAAGGTGCGTTTCCGAACCTTTTTGAGGATTCCTCGACCTGGATTGCTGTTTTTGACAAGTCTCATCGAAGTTGGAGAGAATCAACATCACAATCGTCAGTGTGAGTTCTTAGCTCCCTATCCGTCGTATCATTTGAGTCAACTCCACCTGTTATACTGGTGGTTATACAACTAATGACCTGAACGAAAAGGATCTGGTAGGGCTGAAGACTACGCGACAATACGAAGACGAAGCAAAAGCTAGAATCCAGATCATTGGCGAGTCTGACCCCGCGTTCAAAGATGTGTTCCGAGTAAATACTCGGCCTTGGCCTTCTGCGGGGACTCGGGCCACTTCAGATTCGTCAGCTCAAAAGACGTAAGTTCGGTTTCATCCATTTGAGGGCTAGCCAGGAGCTAATGCGAGTTTTGTTCGCTCTACAAGGACTGCACCAAACGCAACACGACTGTCAGATTTCATACGCAAGTATGAGATGTTGCAACGGGCGTTTGAAAACCCTGCATGGAGAGAAGGACAGGGCTTCAATCCCAGTCCTCAGTGGATGTCCAGCGTCAAGGTGGCGGTAATTGACACGGGAGTTGACCCAAGTTCAATCGGATGCAAAGGTATTCGAGGCGCCTCTTTCATCTCTTCTGGTGTCGGTGGCTGCGGGGAAAGTCCCTGGTGGTATTCGCAACACCCACACGGAACCTGGGTTGGAAAGATTGTCAGCGAACTGAATCCGTTCTGCGAGCTCTTGGTAGCAAAGGTTGGCGATGCGCGTGGGGACATAACAACAGAGAGAGTCACAGAGGTAAGTTTGTCTGCGCATACGTATAAATGGCCATCAAATGCAATTGATGGGACCTAACCATCTACTTTCAGGCTTTCAAATGGGCAACAAAGTCAAAGGCCGACATAATCTCGATGAGCGCGGATGTCAAGAGCAGTCATGAGCTCAAAGTGGCCGTCAAAGAGGCGACTAGCCTTGGAATTCTGGTTATCTGCAGCAGCGCTGGCGAAGGCTTTGTCACGCATGAAACATGGCCTGCGAAATTCGAATCCGTGGTGAGCGTAGCCGCGTCAACGCTGATAGGCAAGGAAACAGAAGGAAGTGTAAAGGAGTACGCCACATATCTGTTCCCTGGGAAAGACATTCTCGTCAACACGTCGTTCATGGGCGCACAGCCAGAGACAGAAGAGCTGACAGGGACATCCTTTGCCACCGCCATAGCCGCCGGCGTGGCATCATTAGTGCTGTCCTGCCAACGACTAGCACTAAGTACAAGGGCTACTCGCCAGAGTTGGGATTCTCATCTCAAATTTCGCAGAGAATTTGTCACACGTACTTTCGACGATGTTTCGGAAGGCAAGACCAAATTTGTCAAATCCTGGGAGATCTTTGGTAAAGATCAGGAGCAGCAGAGATGGGGAGAGCCTGAAGATATGCTGCACTGGATGGTAGAAAGATTCTTGAATACGGAGGAGGGGAGAATGATGTGACGCGGTGACTGCACGAGCGCGCGGTGATGCGGACTGTAAAAGTCACGGTAGCGACCACAAATTTCTATTTTGGATACTCGAGCTCGTTTATTTCATAGATTCGTATATACACCTCCCTATACAGAAACAAAGATAGTTTTCGTCCTACAGAGGAGAAAGAAGATCAAGATTTCAAATTGTAAGTTATAAGATATACAGGTCATTTCCGACGATTCATTTGACCAAGTCATGAGACTTAACAGCATTATCGCATCTGCTTCAATGTTGAAATCGAAGCTAAATTACTTGGAATTGGATCGCGAAAATCCATTCTGTCGGGCTTCTCGCTGATGAACCTTGTCGGGTTTTATGTCTTGAGTATGTTTGGAATGTGGCGGAGCTCTCAACAATGTTTCGCGGCAGGCTTTGACCATAAAAAATTGTTTTGGTGCCCGTAATCAAAAACACCCTGCTGTGTCGTAGTCTGAGTTTCGAAGTCTCGTCTGCGAAAAACATTTCGTTGAGAAACCTAGCTGGATTCTTCAAACGACTGTCTTTGACGACAGGAATGTTTACCTCGAATTGATCATTGATCGCTTCTCTTGATTCAATCGTCAAAGAACGGATTTTGCTCAGCAAGTGAGAATTCGAATCCTGGGGCATACCCTGGGTCATTTCGATCGTGCTCAGTTCGGAATGATGTTGAACGAGGCGAAATAGTCGTTGCTGGTCATGTGGAGCGAATGCATCAAAAATCCTGCTAGGGTCGGCTACGACAGTCCCGAGGTTGACCAGTCTCGCCTGGATTGGTTCTTCAAGCATGAAGAAGTCGGGGGCATGTGGCAAGCCCTCAGGCCTTATCCACGATGATTGTTGTGCGCGATGGGAGGGGGGGCTGTAGAGAGTTGGTATCGCAGTACTCGCCCAGGATCCCGATGATTCGGAGTAGTTAAGCGACGTGCCAGGAACTCCTTGCGTAGAACTCAGCTGACGACGACTAGCGGGATTTTCGTAGGGGTCTGACGCCATGAGCTCTTGCTGAGAGTCCGCATGAGAGGACACTGGGCCGTGAGAGCCTTCATGTTGCATGGGGCCTAGCTTGGACCTTGTCGGAACAGAAAATTGGTCGTAGGATACCAACTCACTGGGTTCCTGATTAGTCAAGGGCTGCTGGTCGTAGGAGTCTTGCCTGGCGGGATCTTGTCGGGGAGGAAACACTTTTGAGGAGGATTCAACACGCGCAGTCGGTGCCATGGAGACATTTTGGGGCTCGCCGGGAAAGGATGGCTGACCATAGAAACCGTACAATAGCGGAAACTGATGGGGGACTCCAGCGGATGACAAGTGTTGACCTTGGCTGAACTGTGTGGCAGGATTTGGCCGCGAGTTTGTGGTGTTGAAGGAGTTTCGGCGGCTACCGCTGAGGCTGTCGGACGGAGCGGAGCGGAAGGACGCACTTTGGTCGTGGTCCTCCGAATTTTCCAGTTCTGGCAATTGGATCCCGTAGCTCTGGAGAAGCCGTATCACGGATTCATGCTTTCCCTCTATGGCCAAATCCATCAAGCTCTGTTTAAACCCGCTGTTTGGCGTGATTGTTGAGCTGGCTGGGTCTACGCCAGCCTCGAGAAGGATCTCAACGGAACCCGCCTGCCCGCTCATCACTGCCCCGACAATTGCTGATTGTGGATCAAAACCACTTTGGACAAGAAACCTGGTAATTTCTTCCATTCCACGTGCTGCTGCGAACTGCAGCGCGGTGTCATCTCCATCAACCCGAACATCATCGAGGTCGGCTCCAGCCTGGGCCAGTATCTGGAGTGCCTTGATGTTGTTATGCCGGACTGCTTGAGATATCGGGCTGTTTCCATCGGAATCCTGGGCATCAAGATCCGCGTAAGGGATCAGCAATTGTAAGATCTCATTCTTTCCGTTAGCTACAGCAGCCTGTAGCGGGAATGTTCCTTCGGGAAGACATTCATTGACGTTGACGCCAAAGTCCAAAAGTAGCTCAACCCCAGCTTCAAATCCTGATTTGATAGCGTGCCCAAGTTGTTCCGTATTGGCTTTTGCACCATGATCAAGGAGTAATTCGCAGATTTCCTTGTGGCCGCCTTGGATGGCCAGAGTAAAGGCAGATCCCAGTAAGTCCCGTTGCGAAAGGGTCGGACAGATTTGCAGGATGGCTTTGACGGAGTTGATTCGTCCATACTTTGCGGCCAAATCGATTGGCAGACGATTGCTTTTGTCGCGACGCAGCAATCCATGATTGTTGTCTTTGCCATTCATAAGTTCGATGCAGTCTTTACTGTCGGATCCGATAACTGCCACGTGATACGCTGTTTTGCCTTTGGAGTCTTCATCAGACGGACTGTAGTACTCAGTTAAACCTTTCACGCATCGAATGTGGCCCCATTGCGCGGCTCTGTGGAGCGGTGTTCGACCCCGAGAATCTCTATGGTCCATGTCTCTACTCCATAGTCCACTGATGACCCAATCAATTCCAAACTGAGCGGCGAGATGTATGGAGGTGGAGTCGAAAGGCTTCCAATCGTCGTCAAAAATGTGTGCCGAGCCAGGTTTTTCCGTTTGCCGATGTAGAAATTGAAATGAAGCATGAACCCGATTCTTATCTCGAAGGAACCGCATAACCAGATTTGACAGTTCTTCATCGACATCCTCAGGCCTGGGTACATGTCGACCCCAGTATTTGGCAGAGTAGCGATAGAAGGGGAAGTTCCTGGCTAGCATTCTCAATTCTTGGCGATACTGTAGCCCTTGGGAGATACTCGTAGCGTCGAGCAAATAGGCAAGACAACACTTGGCGGTTTCGGCTTCAGCGAGAGGGGGAATTTCCCCGTTCGCAAGACGATTCTGTAGAAAGTCTCTCACTGTCAAGTGTTTGAAAGAGACCGTTTTATCCAAAGGATTAGTCATTGTAAAGGCTGAGCAAGCCTGCAGAACATCTTCGATGCTTTGTCGCGACGGATTTTTGAAGTTCAGCGCCTCGGAGAGCTCCACGGAGTTCAAAGGCTTGCGGGCGTAGTACAGCCAGGTTAAAGCCATTGAAGGGAGAAGCGGGAGCTTGTTTCCGGGCTGCATGCACATACGAAGAATCTCAATGTTGTAGATCTGTTCCAGTGAAACATCCAATCGAGATAGTTGCCATCGAAGACTTTTCTCATCATCGAAATGAGAAAGCGCTTCTAGATGCATCGTAACCAACAAGAACCTAGAGGGAAAGTCAGTGCCATCTCCTTTGGTTACACTCCTATGAGAGGCGCCAGTGAGGAAGGAACACACATTTGATGTTGGTAACCGAGATTAGAGAGCCGTGTACAAATCTCGTCTTGCATTTCTTCACTCAAGGTGCCGAGAGTTGGCGATTGGTAGATTTGGTGGCGGGTGAAGGTTTGAAGATCCTGTTGCGATGGGCGAATATTAATGGTTGGATGGGATCTCAATTGCTCGAAGGTCAAGAGGGGCCGTGCCAAGAATAAAACCCGGCATTTTGATGCCACAAGCGCTGATAAGAGCTGATATAGCTCTGCTTGTGTTTCTTGGTCATTCCCACATTCGTCTAGGGCGTCCAAGACAATGTAAGCCCGGCGGAAACGACTAGACAAAGATAGAAGAGCGGGGAGAGCGTCATTGAGAGTTATTTTTGCTCGCACGTCACTCGATCGTAGCCGAGTTGCAAGTGCCTCAAGGTCATGTATCTCTGTTGCTAGAGTCCATGACTGGATGTAGAGCTGTTCAATGAGTGCGAGAACTACACCAACAAGGGTGACCGGAGTTCTATAGCTGAAGTAGAAGTACGCTACGCCGATGTTTTTGTTGGAATTAGCATAGCTGCTTCTCAGCCAGTTAATGATGCTTGACCTGAGAAGTATGGATCAGTTGCAGGTCTCGAACCCCCAATGGAGTGGATGCTACAAACGCTAATACGGTCTTGCCGGAGCCAGGCTGGCCGGGGCAGTAGAGGACATTGTCGGCTGTCTTGCCTCGAAACCACTTTTGAAACGCCGGAAGATTTGTGATCCACAGATCCGTCCCGCTTGCTCGCTGCCCTTGAGCATTCGTATGTGAGTTGACATAGTCGGCTCGTAAGGACCACATTTCGCCGTTTGCTTGATAGGAAACCGGTACAGACATGGCCAAACTATCCTGCTCTATCGATAAGTCCGGAATCCCAGCAACACTAATTATACAAAGCGTTAGCCCCTAAGCATGGGAGGGAAGTTCTAGACAATACGGGAGATTTTAAATCAACCTTGTCTGCAGTTGGGTGATGTGAAGTTGCAAACTTCGAAGAAAGGTTTCGGCAGCAAACTTCGTGAGGTTTAATTTCACTTTCCTAGCGGAATCGTAAGGCAGCCAGGGCCACACAGGCGAGCTGGCATCTGCGACCCTACATGTATATTCACGGCCAGCCAATCTTGACTGCAGATCCAAAAGTAGTGAAGTCAGTTCCATGAAGGTATCCGGTAGCCTATCAACCCTGATGGGGTCTTTCACAGCTAACGCTGCTGCCTCGATAGTCTGAAGTAAGGTTCGGAGCCGTGAAAGCTCATAACGGAGTCTTTCAGCAGAAGGGATCCCTGCGTCATCCCACCGGCCGTATAGGAGAGACGTAATGTTTGCAACGATTCCGAGAGTTCCGACTGCTGCGGCAGCGACGGACTCTGGGGAGTATTGCTCCATAACTGCCGTACAAGAGCGCTTCAACGGTTTCCGAATGCCATGACGTTGGGTCAGATCAGGCTGTAATGAAACGTGAGGCGGCGAAATATGACGCAGAATGCTGTATGAGGGGTAAGCGTGCCAGCAAAGGTCACATTACCTGCATGCACTCTACACATTGCATTCCTGCTTGTGGCTGCATGACGACTGGTTTGTAATTTTACTTGGCATAGCGGCGTGAGATTAGTAGCCTGTTCTTTCCCGGTCTTATTGGTCGGATGCTTTCTTCCTTTTCTCTCTTTTCCTTTTGTGGTCGCGAGATTTCTAGGCAAACCAGGACAGTCATATTCCAATGATGGTGAAGGAATTGCCTTGGGTTGACATCTGGTGAGCGCAAATAAGAAAGGACTGCTTCTTAGGAAGTGCCACCGTAGCAAAGACTACCAGCAAGCCCAGATCATGCTCTCATGATACTTATGCGGCAGACCGGTCTGTACTGGTGCTGTGAATTATTTAGATGAGTTTAATAAAAGGAGAGAGCTGCTGGTTTTCGATTATTGAGGAATCACATGACCTCAATTTTCGCAAAGAACCAGATCCCTGCCCACCTTACCTAGGGAAAACCCCCAGTAGCGAGTATGTCTGCGCTTCCTGACTTCGAGCGTGTACGAAGCCGGCCGCATTTACTTGCATTAGCCCAGGTGTCATCAAATCTTTCAAGTTAGGTCAAGCAAGCTTAATGGGATTTGGGGTTCAACCGGGCGTCGATGCAGTCCGTTGGCCGACGGCAACGTCACCCAGGGTCCCCTGCCGTCAATCTATTCGAGTCTAAGGCCGGGAGGCTTGTCATGCTGCTGCCGGTGAAAGACGGTTCGAGTATCCACAACGCCAATTATTCTGCCGATCGCTTCGGTGGCAGAAACAAGGACAAACATCTTTGTCTTTCATCGCATCCAACATGACGCTCGTGGCCTTTGGAGGTACATGTAAACTGGCAGCTCGACATCGTGAGAACCCGTGGAACTTGGGGTAGCCCCAACAGTCGTGAGGCCCAAAAAAGCTGTTTGGTCTAGACACAGAACGCGAGCGACCTTGGCGCGGCACCAGATTCCGACCCTGGAGCACTAGGCAGTCTTCAAACGAACGTGTCGGTCCTTGGCAATTACGCATAGGGCCAGACTCAGAAACTGCACGTTGACTAGATGGGAAAGCGACGTCGGATTCGTATTAGACTACTCGACCCATGAAATACCCCAGGCCATCGTCTGATGATGGATCCTGGGATCCTGTTGTTGAATATTTTCCCGGCTTCGAGATCTGCCCTGATCTACCGTCACCGACCGTGTCGTCGGGTCGTCCCCCACAATCCGGCTGGTTTTCAGTTCATGCAATCTTGGAATTTTTCGACAATTTTCTCGTTTCTAGGACTCACCTCTACGTCGAGCATTGCATGGTTGCCGAATATCTTGTATTACGACGACCGTCTCCTGAATCCAGGACTTGGCCGATACGGACAACACGATGCAACCCCGGCGGCTGCCGCACCCTCTCAGACCATCCAAACTGCACTGCCATTCTGACGACCAATGCGACGTTGATCTCTAAGCGCCAGCGATCCCGTCTCAGCCGCCTTGGTCCCAACGTTGAACATACTCTAATAGGAACTTTGGCCCCTACGGGCGGCAGGGGTAGATGCGCGGAAAGGCAAAGAGCAGGCAAAGAGAGAGAGAATACGGCATGCGGCCCACCCTTGGCAGCTCTCAAAGAGACAAACAAAGCATACCCGAGGGCCTGTCAACCGCTGCTTGGCGGTTCCAAGAAGACAAACACAGTTACGCTGCTTGTCAGATTGATTAAGGGGGCAGATCCATAGGCCGTTGGCCAGTTTCTTGTTTCGCGCCTCCAAAAGCGGAGGCAGCGGACCAGCGTCGTCCCGTCGTGGCTTCAACCGTGGTGCGGCCACGACCAAATTCTCCGCAACTCCCCGGCCGTCCCACCCGGAGTGATCCTCGACGGGCCCGGCCCCCACGGACGCGCGAAACTCGGACGGAGATTAATTAGGGGAAGGGGGTGTGGCTCACATATGCCCTGCGGCGTCGACGATAAGCCTTAGCATGACAACACTGATGAAGGCTACTTAAGCTGAAATCCCGTCGCCAACTCAACATGACGCCGGGCTCTCTTGTTCCATCCCTCTCCAGCTTTACTTTCGTTCATTTAGGTTGACCGTCGTCGGCCTTCCGTTCTTTCGTTCCTCTAATCAACTGATTTTCTTTCACGTTCATTTCACACACACACACACACGACACAGGATGTCTTCTTCCATTCTTTTCGCCACCGGCCTGCTCGCCGGCGTGGCCCAGGCCTACACCCAGGTCAACGTTGCTACCCCCTTCATGACCAAGAACATCGACCCCATCGTCTTCCCGGGCCAGTACGACAAGTCTCACCTGCACTCCTTCTTCGGCTCCGACGCCGTCAACATCAACACCAAGACCAGCGCCGAGCTCCAAAAGGGCTGCACCAACGCCGAGAACCCCAACGACCTCTCCGTCTACTGGATCCCCACGCCGCTTTACACCACCGACGGCGGCAAGACGTACGGGCCCATGCCCGTCTCGCGCTTCAGCGCCTACTACAACCTCGGCGAGACCCCGGCCGAGGTCGCCATCCCCCAGAACCTCCAGATGGTCGCCGGCGAGGCCACCGCCCAGACCAAGGACAAGATGCCCGCCGAGGCCCAGGCCACCTGGGCCTGCGAGAACGGCGGCGGCGGCGAGCTCGACGCCAACGGCTTCCCCAGCGAGACCTGCGGCACCCACCTGCAGCAGCTCCTCTACTTCCCCCAGTGCGTCAACACCGAGACCCTCGAGACCGGCTACAAGGACCGCCGCGGCGGCAGCTGCCCCTCGGGCATGAAGTCCATGCCCCAGCTGCGCTTCAGCATCCGCTACGACCTGCGCAAGGTCCTGCCCAACGGCTGGAATGGCGGCGCCCCCTTCAAGCTGGCCTGCGGCCCCGCCTGGTGCTCCCACGGCGACTTCATCAACGGCTGGACCGAGGAGGCGGCCGAGAACATGCTGGCCACCACCAAGGAGAAGCAGAAGTTCTCCGCCGTCAACGGCAAGCTCGGAAACTACAACGCCGGCGCCACCTGCAAGGCCACCGACGCCGACCCCTCCCACGGCACCGGCGACTACGCCGAGAGCGTCAAGGCCATGAGCAAGCGCGACGTCGATGCTTGGGGCTGGCAGTCCAAGTCTCGCTTCGTTTAGACGGAGCACACGAATCCCCGCGTTAACTGAGTCAGCGGCAGCGTATATAAATCCTACCATGCAAACATAACTTCTTTGTATCATAGTTCGGAGGCGGGCACGACTCAGCTGTAGCTGGGGTGCCGACGCAAGGCCGTTGAGTTTAGACCGGCCGAGCGACCTACCAAATAGTACATCAAATTTTTCAGCACATTATAAGAATACAATGAGAATCATGTCATTGACTTGACATCACACGTTACTCTATTTGCCGAGTTTTCTGTTGTAAACTGATGTGAGATGGCAGCAGACTTTTGTTGCAAGTACATGAGAAGTGCCGGGATAATAGGGCTGGGGTGCCCAGAGGTAGAAACGGCCATCCAAAAATAGGTAGACGAATGTCACGTAGATTGACCGTCAGAGATCAGATAGACGACAAAGTCAACCTGCAGCTGCTGCATCTCAAATAGACCTCTGGTGAGAAGTAGACAAGTGCAGTTGAAGACTTTGTGCGCAAATACGAATGCGGTATCAATCATCGGCATGACAGTCAAGAAAAGCATGGATGTCTGAAAAGGGGCCCGCCAACAGTGGAAACGGCACAAAAAAAATTCACGAACAAGTCTCCGAGGTTCCATGGAGATCACTCAGGGGTCAGGGGAGTTGGTTTTGACTCGGACAATCTCGGGCCGACAATCCCTGAACTCCGATCCCATCTCAGAAAACTGTCAGTCTTTGCTGTGGCTTCGGCAACAACTGTGGCTGGAGATGTGGCGTCCGAGATTAACGAAAAACCTTTCCGAATCCCTGGGGACAAGTCTACACGTTGATCTCACTGCTGACGGCCTGCCGACCTGTAAACCCCCTTTCCTTCCCTTTCGTGTCATTCGTTTCATACACTATGCGTTAATATTCACTCCGTTTCATCTGTTGCGTTCTGTTCCCGTACATCAGTCTTCGCCGGGGCCCCTTCTCGACGCATAAACCGCGCCTCGAGACCCGAGCCTCCGACTCTCGGCACCCCCTGCCGGGGTGCCCTCCGGCCCTTCACTCGGCCCATTGACGGGGCCCATCGACCTCCTCCCGAGGCATCCGCACCATGTCGCACCACTTCCACATCGGCGGCGCCAGCCACGCCCTGCTGGACCCGTGGTCCCACGGCATCGCCGTCATGAGGGACGTCTGCTCCCGCTGGTCCGAGCTCGACATCACGCAGATCGGCTCCCTCATCGCCATCGCCGGCACCGTCCCGACGGCCTGGCGGTTCCTGCAGCACGCCTGGCGCGAGGTCTACGCCTGCGTCCGCCGCTTCTTCCTCGCCTCCGTCACCGTCCCTGGCGGCGACCCGGTCAACCGCAGCGTCGTCAAATGGGTCCTCGCCAACCGGCCCCGGCACCACCGCTCCTTCACCGGCCGCACCGAGGTCGGCCGCGCGGGCGCCGACCGCGCCGCCGCGCTCAAGAAGACGAGGCACGCCGTGCAGTACTCGCCGCACTGGGACTCGCGGTGGCTGTGGTTCGAGGGCAACCTGCTCGTCGTCGCGCGCGCCGCCGGGGACTACAGTTCTTCGTTGTCGGACCCGAGCTACGACGGCATCGGCGGGGAGGAGCTGACCGTCAGCTGCTTCGGGTGGTCGGCGGAGCCCGTGCAGAGGTTCATCGAGACGTGCCGCGAGTACGCCGACAGGCAGACGCAGTATTTTGTCATTATCTACTCCCGGGACCGGTACGGTTTGGCGTGGAAGCCGAAGGCTCGCAAGCCGTTGCGCCATCTGGACACCGTGCATTTTGACAACGACATCAAGCAGGAGCTGCTGGCGGATATCAGGAACTACCTCGACCCCAAGACGCAGATGCGGTACCAGAGCCGAAGCATGCCGTACCGTAGGGGATACCTCTTCTACGGACCTCCCGGGACCGGCAAGTCTTCGCTCTCGGTAGCCATCGCGGGCGAGTTCGGGCTCGACTTGTACGAGGTCAAGATCCCCAGCGTTGCGACGGACGCCGACTTGGAGCAAATGTTCCAAGAGATCCCGCCGCGATGTGTTGTCCTGCTTGAGGATATCGACGCCGTCTGGGTCGACCGCTCGAACACCCAGTCGCCGAGCGGCAGCACCAACGGCCACGCTCATTCACACGAAGGCAGCCAGATGCCGAACTGCACATTATCCGGGCTGCTCAACGTCCTCGATGGCGTCGGCTCGCAGGAGGGACGCATCGTCATCATGACGACCAACCGGCCGGAGCAGCTCGACAGCGCGCTGGTTCGGCCCGGCCGCGTGGACATGAAGGTGCTCCTCGGAAACATCAGCCAGAAGTCTGCCGAGGAGATGTTTGTCCGCATGTTTTCTCCGGACCTGGGGAGCACATCACATCTGGACATGGACGAGATCAGGGAGCTTGCGGTTCAGTTTGCCAGCAGGATACCCGACTCCACGTTTACGCCCTCATCACTGCAGGGATTCTTCCAGCTTCATTTAGACAGCCCCCATGACGCCGTCTCCAGCATAGGCGCTTGGGTAGAAAGAGAACTAGCCAGGACTCCTTACAGAGAGTTTGAGTTTATTCACACCAACGGGAGGGCATAAGATCTGTTGTATTATTACTGTACACTAGACATATTATTTCTTAGTTGTTATATCATGCGCGGGATACAAGGCGGGTGGCATGACTTGGGTCTACCAATTTCACGATAGTTCACTATGTACACACTGTGTTTATTGATTACATATCAGCGCCAGATGTTTCGCGTTTCTGGCTCAGACGTACGTGTAAGAAATATGCTCTGCTGTAAAGTTGGGCTGGCTTAACCTGTGGCCGGACCCGGCATTTTCAAATCACCGACGCAGCCAGCATACAAGTCTGGTCGAGCAGCAAGCTTCAGCTCCGCAACTGCCGATCGATTACTCATATGTCCGATCTGGCTCGATCTTGGCCCTGATTTTCCAGGTTTCCATCAGTTGCTGGAAATCCGAAAGCGCAGGTGAGAATGTGGCAGCTCTGTGCTCAGACACATGTTCCGACGACAAGAACCCTGTACCCAAGCTGCTCAAGTGATCCCGTCTGTACTCCTTTACGACCCGGGAGGCCCGATGAGAGAGCCTACGGATGAACGTCGGCAGTGAGCCGGTCTCTGATGCCGATCCACTATCACCAACCACAAACAAGCCGGGTGATCGAAACAAAGCGGGCGCTCGCCCTCAAAGTTGACGGACCAGAACGTGGGGTCCATCCGGGTCCGAACCAAACGCGAGACGTACACGCGAGCCTAGATTCGGAGAATAGCGAATGCGGGAGGCGAAATTGACCTCACAGAAACACTGAGACGGCAAAACACCGAAACCGAATCATGACCCGGCAGACTCGGCCAGTTCTCGCCTAGCGGTCATCCCATGACAGGGCACACCCACGTTGGGACGACATCTCCAACGTCCCTTGGGCTCCGCCAAAAGGTTGTAGTTCGTTGATCACGTTCCCCCAACCCCGGCTGCTGGGATGCCAGGCCACACAGACGCAGCGCAAGCTCGCGGAGGGCTCGTAGAGCCGAGGCGAAGGTTGCGTCACGAATTCGGACGAAATTCCCCAAACAACCTCAATACCAGCAAAGCGTCACCAACCTTCTCAAAGTCCCTCTCTCTCTAAACATCATCGGACAAACCTTGGTGTCCGCCTCGACTATCCACATCCCGATGCATACGATCTGCCCAGCACCCCCTGCGGCAAATGTCTGCCGCGTACCTACATTAGCCGGCTTCGTCGAGCATGTTTCTTGAGTCGTCTCGTCGAATGCAGGTCATCGAAGCATAATAACCTCTTTCGTGCTCATGTCAACCCCTCACCCCGGGGACCTGATCCCCTGAGCTTGTGTTCCCCCTCACCACCACAGCCGCACGCAGAGAAGAAGATTTGACCTTCTGACAATAAGTCGCAAAAGCTTAACTTAGGCTGGATGAAACGTAATTCGCGCACCCGTCATGTTCGTTGGGATGGGAGTTGTGAATAGACATAAAAGCCGACATCGTCGCTTCTGAGAACGAGGTAGGAGGCTTGGCAGCATTGTGACAATTTGTTCGCATCTATTGCCAAGCTTGATTATCGATCAACCATCCCAAAAAGCAGACGACGAAAATGGTTGCCCTACGACTCCTCCTCGTCCTCATCCCTCTCGCGGCCGCGATGCCGTCCGACTTCGCCTCCTTCCCTCTAGTCAGCCGACACTGTATGCAGCCCACCAACTGCGGTGCGGTCGTCCAAGGCACCGCCTGCGACTTCTGCTGTGGTGCCAATGTCAAGCCCGACAGCAGCCACTGCAAGTCTCGCAATGCGGCCTGCAACAGCCCGGCTGGCGGTACGACGTTCAACTGCGATGACGATTAGATCTGGAGTGGCAGCAGGTACATCTGTCTCCTGCTTGACTTTATGGGGCAGATTGTCTGACAACACTCTAGGTGGGGGTTTGGTGGCCGATGCGAATTCAAGGGCGGCGAACGCGGGGTGGCTATTGGTCAAACCGATGACGGGTTTCTGGGCACTGCTGTACAGCTTTGGAAGTTTTTTAATACGACATTTGAGACACTCTGTAAGGTCTTATTGTGAATGAGACAATTGAACACGGAACGACGTGACAACGTATCTGGATCCGGTGCTCTATGAATATTGAACATCAGACAGGCGTTGGATGGCATGGGTATGGCACAACACGTAATCCAACTGAAAGCTCTTCAGTCAATTGCTCGCCGAAGTGCTACTGTTTTTGACGTCGCCTAACAACTCCAAACGTGAGGAGAGGTGAAGAGGTGCTACTCTGACATTCAGGTGGGGACCCAGGTGAGCTTGTGCCGGTGATCGATAGAGGCTGAGGTTGGCTTTGCGTTTTTTCTCCCTCCTGTTCCTCATCCCGTGCTTTGTCAAGGTGACTGGGGCTTTCTTCTCATCTCTTCGAGGTTTAACCTTAAAGTAGAACTGGAATTGGTCTGAAAGTTCAACATTTCATGTTAAAGTCTTGAGATGTTTTCAAATTCAACAATCGGAGTACAGAACGGGGCTCATTTTGAGAGCAATTCACTTACCACATTCGTTCGCGAAAATTGAGATGATCTAAAAAAAAACATTTATAAACACTTCCCATGAAATAGCTAGAAAGAAAAAGAGAAAAATGAGAAAGGCAAGACTATTCCATAATGTCTATGATCCGTCCCATCCGCTCCTTGATCACGGCAATCTCCTGTTCCAGGTGGCGTCTCATCTCGGGATTCTCCTCACTGTCCGTCGCATTGTTATTATTCCTAATCATATCAAGAGCCGTCGTAATAGCGGTCAAAGCACCACGGACGATGGCTTGCAACTCAGTCTGCACGCGATCCGCCAACGACCTTATTCTGCTCTTGAACTCAGTCATGTGGTTCTCAAACAGCTCCACGCGGTCAATAGCGCTGCGGATGATATTTTTACGTCTCCTGTCACTTCCTCCTCCTACCCTCACCGTGAGTAAAAAGAAGCTTTAGTTTTCCAGCTACAATATTCCGACTTACCATATTCCGCGTTGCACCTCCTGTAAGGGGCCTCCATTGCTTGGCCAAGTATGGACGTCCGAATGCCGGTAAGTGCGTCTATACGCAGAGTGCTATCTCGAAGGTTAGCTTGAAGCCTTGCTCAGGGAATGCAGCTGCTTACTTCAAATCAGTGCTGAGCTTATCGGTGAGCTCCTCTATCTGGGACTCCATGTTGCTTTTGTGGCAGATCAAAATTTCCTGGAGGGGATCGGTGACTTCAGGGAAAGCCTCCAACTCATTTTCTGGCCAGCATCAGAGATGTGAGCTCAGTATCTGATTGAAAAGTCCTCACCAAGAAAGTCAAGCGCCCAGTCCATCTGGCTCTTGATTAGACGACCGCTCTGCTCAAGTCTGTCCTTGCAAGATGTGCACATCATATCCCACTGAGGCATCACATCCCCGGCCATGACGGAAATCATCTCCTGATTCCAATCACGCCATCCGGCCAAGCCAGTATGATGGTTCCCAAAATTGCGACAGAACGCAGAATAGGTTCCTACACTGGTTTTTGAGCAATTAATTATGCATCACTTGCAAAATTGGAACTTACCATGCGCCCACTAAGATCTAATTAGCCAGACACAAGTGGAAGAGCTCGAGCGACTTACGTGATCCCATTCCAGGGCGGCATCTAATGCCGCAGTCCTCCATGTGTTGTTGCGCCGGTCTTACACGTCTGGGGTCAGACAGATTAATCGTCTGAGGAGCAACTAGACCACCCACTGTCATAGACTCGCGTCTTGAACTCATCCTTGATCGACGCTCCAACGAGACTGATATCTGAGTTCCTGCCCGCTAACTCCTGATTGCCAATTATCAGTTTTAGACTCTCAGGTGAAATTTTGTCTTGCGGATTCTCTGACCTTCTCCAGTCGAGACTCGATTACGTTAAGCGTGTCGCGAAGTTGGTCCTTCTGTTCAGCACCGGCGCTTCCGGCACCAGAGTCAACCCACAATGTAGCTTCTGCAAGTATAGCGGGAATGTCGTTGTCGATAAATCTCTTAGCAATACTCAACTGACTGTTTGCAATTATGCCGAGGCAGTGGTTCCGCAGCGCAAGAATACCGCTGAGGTGCAGCGATGGGAGGGCTACATCCCTCGGCTTGTATCGTTCATCCCAGTACAGTATGTTGCTAACGCAAAACACAGCCAGGTTCCCGTCTGGAACCTTGTCTTTGTACGTTATTCGAAGTTGCCTGGTTACCATGGCGTTTCGGGTCTTTATCAGGTACTCTTTAAGTCTTGTGCAAAGGCCGGCATGTCAGCTTGCATGTCATGTTTCTGAATTCGACAAGAAGGCCGCCCTTCACTTACTCGAACCTGTTCTTTTCCAAAACCCTACTGTTTGGACAATATAAGTTAGTGATAGATGCAAAAGAATCTGTGCAGTTATATCTCACTTGGTTTGCCTCTGATCCTTCTGGAGCTTGTTTAAATCACTCTCTTCCTCTTCTGTTAGCTCCGTAGTTTCCCACTCATCGAACTTCGCCAACTCGAGATTAACATTTTCAATCTTTTGCCGAGTAGTTGAAACTGCATCGCTGAGTTGCTGGATACGATTTGCGCGTCCCCCACGCCAATCCTTCATAGCTTCTTCGGCTCGAATGTCCTGCATTTCAGCTGTTAGCAAACAACTTGAATGCAACAAGATAGAAAAATGGAGGCTTTAAAATATTCTCACATCGGACTTTGTGCAGACGATCCCAATGTTGGATAACCCGGCTTGCTGCGCAAGTTCAAAAACACTTTGCACACCGACATCTGTAGTCGCCCGTCCAATGTTGCATATTGCGAAGATCTCATCACATTCGACCAAGTATCTTTCGGTGATAAGCTTGCGTGCCGAGTTCAAGTCACGCAGTCCTACAAAACATATGTTAGGGACACTTGGGTCGTGCAAAATGAGGCCACGGCTTACCGGGAAGATCGACGAGGATTAGACCCTTACTCAGAATGTGCGAGGAGAGGAAGACCCTGTTCCCTGTTAGAAGACTTCATTTCACGACCTCTGAAATGAGGCACCACTTACTTGATCTTACGGACAAAAGGCCATACAGCCGCTGTCCGTGTATCTGCCGGCTCAGATGTCAGATGAATCAGGAAATCAGCGCAATCATCCCGCGAAGCCTTTTCATGCCTTCCTTCGAGCGGTAGGTCCATCTCTTGAAGCCAAGACTCAAATGTTCTCAGGACAGTAGTTTCCGACTCATTTATGAGGAAGTCTTCGCTCGCCAGCTGGCCTCGAAACATGGACCGAAAAGTGTCTCGAGCGACGTTGGCCTGCTCTTCAATATCGACGACTGCTGTGGCTCCATCGTTCCTCCTTAACTCTCCCGCGTTCAGATGAAACAGACGGTAGGGCTGAAGCAATTCTTTCATCTGCTTCATGAGATCATCCTGACTGAACAAGTCCACCTCGATAGCGAAACTTTCCCCATCCTTGTAGTGATACTCTGTAGCAACGCAGGTACATGCGGCTCCGCTGTTGCTCTGTCCGACGTTAGCCAGTCGCCGAGGCGTTGAGCAAGATCATCCATAACCTACTGTTTTGGCGAGGTGCTTTTGATCTAGGAGGGAGTTCATAACGCTACTTTTTCCTGTGTCGGTCAGACAAGGTCCCTGCACTCACAGTACAAGATGCTCACCAACTCCCGAGTCTCCAACAAACCCAATAGTCCGCGTCGACGGTCCTTGGAAATGGGACAGATCTAGTGCCTGGTCATGGAGTCGTTTGATTGTCGAATCGGAGCCGATGTGAAGATGGCTGCCCTGAAGAACACTCACAAACTGGGTCATTAGTGCCTTTGCGTCCTCGATGGCAATTTGGACTGCAGGGTCGTAGAAGCGGCTCTCTGGCAGGTCTTCGTCCTTGATATCATGATACCCTAGGGCTAATTCAGAACCCGCCCGCGATCGACGAGGGGGGCGCGGGCTCAAGGAGCTTTGCGGGATGGAAGGCGCAGGACTGCTTAGTTGAGGACTCCGTCGCCCAGAACTGTTGAAGAGGTTTGGTAGCGCGGCTCTAATCTCCGACAAACCCAATTCTAATGGGGTGAGATCGAGGGGATCGATAACAAGCCGATCTAGACGATGAGAAATATTTCCAGTCTCGAGGGAGTCCCGAACTGGGACATTGTGAGCAGCTCTAGAGGAAAATGGGGAGAGCAGAGTTGATGGCGACGGAGAAGGTGAAAACTCGGGCACCCTTGGGCGAGTGGTTGGTGTTCTGGGAGTCGAAGTCCAAGATGGAGCCTCGGCCCATGCTGCAGTCTCAACTGACGGTAAAGGCTCATCTGGAGACAAGTGGCTTGGTAATCTTAGTTCCGGGAACAAGGAGGCGTCACTTCTGATAATAGATGGAGAGCGACTTGACATGGGAGTGAATGCTGGGGTGGACGATCCCCGAGACGTCGTCGACGCTGCTATTGATTGGTGCCTTGTTGGAAGTAGATCTGGCGGAGCATTTGAGAAAGTTGATTCCTGGGGAGAAAATACGGTCCAATCCGGCGTTTCGAAAGCTGCAGACGTCGATGAGCCGGCCGCAGCCGGGGAATGCCGACTATGCTGCTGTAAGGTTAACTAGGTAAGCTCACATCATTCGACTAAGTATTGGTACTGAGGTTTCGAGGAGAAGAACTCACAACTCTTGTCATCCTTCACAAATCAGTGGTGAGATGAAGAGGCCACGAGAAGCTGTAGATTCGGGTCCTTTATCCAGGTGGGCGTGCCGTCCGCCACTTAACATAGGTAAATGCTCAATCCTCACAAGCCGTCTCATACAGCCAAGCCTGAAAGATACAGCCTCATTACGGCTGTTTGTCCTATTACAGATACTGAACCCGTATAGATATCCACTGTGACATAGCAAAATGCCTTCTCTCGGTGAGGGGTTCATGCGGGTTGGAGCGGCGCAGACCTCCTGTTGGTTTCGGCTGCATGCCGCGGATCCTCAGCCGGACCAATGCGGATGGGTCTTCTGGGCGAAATAAGCGCCAACAGAGTCTTTGGACCATTATGTGTACGACGCCGAGTCAGTCACATGCAGGTCTCTGGTTCTTGGGTCGGATTCGGACTCACTGTCGCATCAACTAGTGGAGAGCAACGAATCGAACCTGGGACTAACTGGGCTGTCGGCTTCTGTTTTGAGAAGCGGCTAGACGTTTATCAGCGCCTGGCAAAATCTTGGTTTCTGAAGATTGCTCTTTGGTTTATGTTGGAATAGAGGCATGGGCAAACGGTAGGTGCCCACGGCCCAGGCCTTACGGGCCGGAACAACCCTACGGCCCAACGATAAGGCCGATAAGGTAGGGGCGCTTGGGTCCCCTCCTCCAACGGCCTTAGGCCCGGGAACCTCTCTCCTTCCTACAAGCCACGAAATACCACATCTCTTGACTTCACCTTATTGCCGTACGGCCCCCTGTGATACCAACAGTTTATCATGGAAGTTTTGCAAGTGCAAGAAAGTCAGAAGACTCAGTCTTCTACTTCTACTTCTCCCAACTAGCATAATTATTTCCTAGCCATTATTTTGTCGTTTCAGACATCTTGAAAGGGCCTAGATTCGGTAGAAACTGACTCGGCTGAGATAACTTTGTCCAACAGTTGTGTAACGGACTCTGCTTTGGAACTTATGACTTCCTTAGGTGCCGGACGCAAATTGGGTTATGGGCACCCGCCACCTACAACGCTAGTACAGGCTATCACATCACAGTTGACTTCTGATTCCATGAGGTAAAAGGCTTCTACATACTTCAGTTGCTCTATGTTCTATGAGATGCAGGCATTTGAGTCCCGTTCTCGCTTACTTCCTGTGACCACATTTAATCTGCCGCGCGCATCCAACTCACAGACGAAGACAAGTCGATTGAAACATACTAGATTTCAAACGATTGGATACTCGCCCTTAATAACTTACTTTGATAAAAATACTGGATTGAGAAGATGACGAACAACATCCAATAAGGGGAATATCAGCAATCTGCCTAGTAATCTTATTCCATCCTTCTCTTTATTGATTCATATGGCAAAAACATAACATAAAGCTTCATGGATACTTATGTTAAGATCCTATATTTTCCATTTCTCCTGAGGAAGACCTCTTGAGATGATCTAGGGGGTAGATAGAAACTATTCGATAAGCTAAAGAGCCCAATCTCACCGAATAGCCACAAGGAATGCTTAAGTAACGCTGAACCCCTTTTGGCAGCTCAAGGAAGCAGCGATAACCACCATGCTCTAGCGTCACACTGTAGATAGGATGTTAGCCGATGCGAGATCTGCGGGGCTTATAGACTGTGGATTTGACGGCTCTTAGGTGGGAGCTTCCTAACCAAGTGTTACTTGAATAAGCTGCCTTAGTTCAGGGCGTCTTAGTTGGAATCGCATCGGTTCAAAGGAACGTTACCAGGTGGGGGGAATGGAGAATACGAGCTTGAAATTCAGCTTGGTGATCCCTGCTTTGGTACTGGGAGGTTTGAAGGGCCTTGATTGGAAGTCAAGTTGCCTGCGGGTGGGTCCGCGAGTTAGGCTCACACTCGGCTCGGTGTTCCCTGCTTCTGGGCTGCATGGTTTGGTGCTGCTTGGACCCGGTAAACTTCATTCAGTGCGTCATGGCTTGGGGGCACGCTGCTTAGAGATTAAGACGTAGATCGGAGGGCCAACTAGTTACGCAAGATCCAACGGGGGCTCTCATCGGCAAAGCAAGGAGGCCTTACCAATAGGTAGGCAAAAATCTCGCAACGACGCCTCGACAGCTATGGCAAATTCTGCTCCAGTGTGCCCACTCCCCAGATGCGGGCGAGATTATTTGCTTGGCCGATGCCTTGGACGAGTGTGAGGAGAAAGACAGATGGATACTGGTTGATCTTCTCAAAGAATTTTACAAATACGAATCCCGCCGCTCCACCTTTCCGAACCTCAAGTTTCTGATCACCAGTCGACCTTATGACAACATTGAGGCCTTGTTTCGTGATTTCTCAATACTTGGGCACTCTTCTCCGTATGTCCGTTTTGACGGAAGCGATCAGGTCTCCGCCATCAGGCAGGAGATCAATCTGGTCATCGATGAGAAAGTTGGGAAGCTTCACGGTCATTTCACAGACGCCAACCGACAACGATTAACCGAGCATCTAAAGAAAATAAAAATGAAGAACTGCTCTTATCTATGGCTCCTACTTGTCTTCCAAACCATTGAAGATCGCCCAAGTGATCACATGAGGGCTGCGGATGTCGACGCCCTGCTGAATGATTTACCGACAGAGGTCGCAGATGCGTATGAGAAGATTCTTGATAAGATACCTGAGAATCGCTAGAAAACAGAAAACGGACTTGCTTTTCCAAATACTTCTAGCTACCAATCGACCACTTACTGTGGAAGTGGCTGACAAAGCGCTCACACTGGCCCTGGTGAAGGAAGGTGTTAGGATAATTAGTAGTGATGGATTAGCCTCCGCTATTAATTAGCTCACTTAACGGGCTAACTAGAAGCAGCTGTTCAGAAGGCTCTAACCTATACAGGCCTTCACTATAGAGCCCACTCTGAATAAGTAACTTAGATAAAATAATACTATTATAACTAGAGATACTTTTACTAATAAACTATTATATATAGTACTAATATTACCTATAGTAATACTAATACTAATTAGTAGTTAAATTTATTTATTATATTATAAATTAGTAAGATTATTATAAAAGAGATAATTATAATACTACTCTTTAGTATTAAGACTATACTTAAGAAAATATTATAAAATATACTATTATTAGTATTACT